>JAVJIF010015062.1:70000-100867 GCA_038442645.1 Agave tequilana | reverse complement strand
TTATAGCATAGAGCTATACCGAGTCGTCGATTCTCAGGGAGAGCTAGCGATGGAAGCGTTACGGTCCGTAGTGAAGAAAGTAAACGAGATTCTATGCTTATAAGAATAAAAACAAATGGGAAAATGAAACGAAAGAATGGATGGATATTCATGATGGAAAAGTGGAAAGAAATCAAGAAGATTGGATTTGGACTAACAACTAAAAAGAAAGTGAAATTGAAGAAGCAAACCATGACTAGCTTACCTTACTACCTTGCAAAGCTTACCAAACTCCGTGATTATGAATGCGTGCCTCATGTTGATTCATCGGCATGGATTTGTCTTGCGTGTAATCTAATTACTTTCTCACTTGGATGACGGGTGGTTTAACCCATCGGAGAAGAGAAGACCATCCAACTTGCAAGATGAACTAAAGCAATCACCCATGAGTTAGTGAAGATGGCAAGGCTAGTGGTTAGCTAGTACATGGTAGAAAATTTAACTACAAGCCATTAATGAAGAAAAACAAAGCATGAAGTAAATTGCAAGAATTTAAAGCAAGCAAGTAAGAAAGCAATAAAGAAAGTAAGTAAACTAGAACAAGCTCAAGTAGAGGAAGGAGAATGGATGAATCTTGTTGCTTCAAGTTGTCACACCTTGATTACACAAGCTCTCTCTCACAATCTCTCTCTTTTACAAAGTATCTAGGGAAGAAGAAGAGGGACTAAAGAACTAAACCTAGAGAAAAACCTATGAAAATTACAACAACTAACAATTTCTCCTCTCTTCTCCATTCTGTCTTTTTTCGCAGGTCTATGGTCCAATATTTATAGCCCCAGAGAGAAGCTTCGAGATCCAGGTGGTTGGCGCAAAATCCGGATCTCAACAGACTTGTAACTGCGCGCGCGCGCGCGGCAATCTCCCAGATCTGGCGGCAAAATCTGGGCCGTTGAGCCCAGATTTTCTGTTGGGATCAGGTTGTTAGGTGGTTATCCACGTGGCCTTCTGGATTCTTCATTGGGCGCGCGGATCTTAACTGAATCCAAATTCAAATCTTGGCTTTATCTTGATCTTGGATTTAATCCCTTTAATTATTGCTAATTAAAGTGATTATTGGCTTTCTCTCCATTAGAGTGTGTACCTGCAAATATATAGAGAAGATGAGTAAAAATCATATATTTATTAACTAAATGCATGGGAATTATGTGGTAAAATATGCAACATTGGATACCAATCACACCCCACACTTATTCTTTTGCTCGTCCCGAGCAAAAACAAAGAAAAAGAAAAGAAAATCCTAACTACCAATTTTATTGCACCACTTTCGCAGGTGACGCGATTGCACTGAGTGTGTGCAACAAGCCTTTAAACCTCTAGGTTACCCTAGAGGAGGAGTGTGTTGTCTCTGAGGGTTTTCAGCGGATTACACCCACAAAATCCATAAAGAAAGAAGACAAATGTTAGTGTTTTGAAAATGCATTTTGAAAGAGAGACATGTTTTCGAACTATTTTTGCAAAATATAAGTGATCTTAGGTCATAAGTCCACCTATAATCATTCTTCCTTAAACTTAGTCTCTAGCAAGATCTTATTTTCAATTAAGGTAAGAATTCAAAATTGGATTGAATATTTTATCTTTCATAAAACCTAGATAATATGCACACCGTGCTCAGTGAAAATTTCTGGGATTTCAACTCCAACCATCAAGCCATTTTTATTTATATATATATATTATATATATATATATATATATATATATATATATATATATATATTTCTGCTTTTTTTTTCTTTTTTCCCTTAGTTTAGGCTTTCTAGTTTACCCTTGTAGCGAGCCTATAACCGATGACTCCCAAACCAGTCGGTCTTTTAGGGCACCAGATGAGAAAACATCCCTCGGGTTTAAGGTCTCGAGTAAAAAGGCCACAAAACTAAAGGGGATTATTTCTTTTCTTTACCACCGTTAGGCGTGAATAATCATGCTTCTTGAGGCACATTTATCCAGCTTAATAGGTGATATTTTATATATATATATATTATTTTTATTATTTTTTTATTTATATGGCATTTTTGGTCTTTGTCTCCATCCCAAGAAATGTGTAAGTGTAAAGTGCATATTATCTAAGGCAAAAAATTCAAGATAAAAATATCTCACCAATTTTTCTTACTTAGCCTATAATTTCAAACAAGATCTATTATTTCAACTAGGTTTAAGATGTCATAATTAAGGCTTCTTAATTCCTAAGATACATCTTAATTTTCTAAAAAATAGATCTAAACTTTATCTCTTATTTCAAAAGTTTTTTTTTATATATATTATTTCTAAAAGAAAAGGTAAAATCTAAAAGAAAGTAGAAATTCTATAACAAAAATAAAATCTAAAAGAAAATGGAAGACCTAAAAAGAAAAATAAAAATCCTAAAAAAGCTATAAAGAAAATAAAAAAAAATCCTATGTTAGTACATACCCCCCCATACCTATCTCATGCATTGTCCTCAATGTATGCAAGATAAAAAAAATAATGCATGAAATAGGTAAAAGGTAAGAAACTACCCCCTCTGT
Organism: Agave tequilana; assembly: GCA_038442645.1. Taxonomy (NCBI): domain Eukaryota; kingdom Viridiplantae; phylum Streptophyta; class Magnoliopsida; order Asparagales; family Asparagaceae; genus Agave; species Agave tequilana. The sequence continues at coordinate 98,327 of JAVJIF010015062.1, read as the reverse complement.
CGCTTTGGACCCGCGGTGGTGCTAGGTCCAGTCGACTGTGATCTCCTCAGTGTCGCCTCAATGTTATCTAACCTAGAGGATTGCTCCTCTACTTTTTCCTCAGTCTCACTTGCCCCCTAAAAATCTTCTTCATGCCCTTCCAGATGGAGGACATGAAGGCATGTGTATCATGTGGGGGGTCCTGCCTCCAAAACTCAGGTTCATCTTCTTCCTCAAAACTCTCCTCAGAGGAGGACTCTACCGGTACATCCTCGGGCTGGACGGTAGGTGTCCAGACCGCATGCAAACAACTATTATACGAACTGATAGGTCTCTCGGGTGCAACAAACACTCGGTCGAATGAATCAAATACATCAGCTGGTAGGAAAGTCCTACACAAACGTGTAATCAATATGGGATGGGAGAGTATTTGGCACCACGTGTGCGTGAGGAATTGGCTATGAGTGCGTGGAAGATGACTTTATTCAAACAAACTGTGTGTTGACGAGTCATTAAATCATGTATAATTTGCAACACAGGTCTGTTGAATGTGGAGGTGTGGTCTAGCCCTAAAATATTGCGTTGGATCCAACGTCCAACGCAATGAACATTTCTAAACATGGTGCTAGCCTTCAGCCCATGATCCTGCTCAGTACAACGAACCCCATAACAGTCATGTAATCTATAAGCGGGAGAGGCTCGCTGTGTTGTGTGATGGATGGGACAGTAGTGACTTCCTCAAGAAGAGGAAGCGTGACAAGTAGGTCTCCTGTGGGCATGTGTACAGTGAACTGGTACATGTGTGGATCAATCGATGCTTGGTCAAGTGAGTGTAAAACATTGTCACCAGTTCGGGACAATAAAATGCATCGGTCTCAGTGTTGTCGTACACTAGCGAATACCAATTCCTTTCCCTAATTCTCTCTAAAAATACATGCCCATATCCATTCACATCACATAAAATCCGCCCAAAGTCTTTCTCAATAAAAATAGATGTGCCATGATATGAATCAAGATCAAAAAGCAATAAAAAGGAAAGATTTGGAATTCGAACCGCCCCCGGAATTCGTGGGGGGAAGAAATTTGATCTCTGCAGTGGGTTCAGGAAGCTCTGAATGAAGATGTAGCACCAGATAACCAACAAGAACTTGAAATCGATCGAAACAGACTCTGGCGGCGCGCAGGAGTCGTCAGAATTGCCGCAGAAGCTCGGCTGGGGCCGCGGTTTTGTGGCAGATCGGAAGAGAACTGGGAAAGGGAAAATTTCAGTGGCGGCGCTGGAGAAGGATTTTTTTAGATCTGAGATGATTTTTTCGTTTGAGGGAGGAAGTGTGTGGAAGAGGGGCTATTTATAGAAGGGAAAGAACTTTAGAATCCCACTTCTATCCCTAGGTTAAAAACGAATTTACCCTAGGGAATTGGAAGTTTTGAAAAGAGCTTTGACCCTAGGGACTTGGAATATGAGGAAACCTAGGAATTTAGAAAGATTTTGAATTTGAAAAGTGTGGAAACTCCTTTTAGCATAAAAATCCCTCCTTTATTTTTATTTTTTTCTTTTTTTTTATTTTCTAAATCCTATGTTAGTAAACCCTCCCCCACACTTATTTCATGCATGCATGAAACAAAATGAAGAGGGAAGGAAAAAAAAAAATTTACCTTAAGGTGGTGGTTCCGGTGGTGGTCGGATTGGTCCACGAAACATGGCCCAATCAACTTTACGTTGGGTTTTCAGAAACCCACCAAAAATATCATGAATATGACCCACTAAAAAGATAAATCCTTGAAAGATTTTTATTAAGTACATGACCCCATCTAATTTCCATTTTTCATAATAAATTTCTGAGTCAAAATTGTCAACTACCTTGTCCCAAAGTGGTGTATGAAATGATAGAACTGTTGACTTGGACTCAGGAATGACAGGAACTAATACCGACTCAGGAAGGTGACTGAAGTCAAGTGAAGGTGCAGGAGTCGTAGTGAGTTCAAAAATTTGGTCCAAGTCAAGAAAATGAAGCTCAAGTCCACAATCATTTTCCAACAATGGGATGTGACCTAATATGGGTGATATCTCTTTACTTCCAATATTAAGAAATTCTAGTTCATCACCATACAATTCTTCGAAACTTAAGTCAACATCTTCCGATAGAATTGTACAATCAGTTTCAGAAGTAAAGAGATAGTGAGAATTTAGGTCACATTCCATATGTAGTTCAATACATGAGGAACTTGCCAATTTGTCAATAGTATCTTCAGAAGTGTAGAATTGGCCAAGTTTAATATGATCCTCAAAGATGGATGATTCAACTTCATTATGAATTGGTACAGGATCCAATGTCGACTCCGGAAAAAAATTAAAGTCAGGTAAAGTTACCGGAGTCATTATTGAATCAGGAAAAATAAGTGAATCACTAAGTTGGGGTTCAAGATCACATTTCTCATGTAGTTCAATTCTACAAAAATGTGAACTTGCCAATTTATCAATAGGACTTTCAAAAGTATGGAATTGGTCAAGTTCACTATGATCATCAAAGATTGGTGATTCAATTTCAAAATGGACTGGCACTGGATCCAATACTGACTCGGGAAATGAAGTGAAATCATGTGAAGACACCGGAGTCATAATTGAATCAGGAAGAAAAATTGAATCATCAAGTGGAATTTCAGGATCATATTCACACTCAAGTTCAATTTCAGGAAAGGAAAACTTGCCAAAATGTCAATGGGATCTGAATTTTGGACAAGTTCAGGTGATTGTGCTGAAATTGAATCTAGATTTCCAAGACTACATGACTCATCTTCTTAATAGAGTGGCTAGTGACATTAGAAATAGGATGAGAATGAAGAGTTTGGATCATCAACTCTATGTCACGATTTCTAGCATTTTGAGCATGAGTCATTTCTTCAAGCATCTTTCCATAATTGATGACTTCATTGTTTTGATGGAAAGATGAAGTATTGTCTTGGAAGTGATATTGAAATTGTGAGTCCATCAGATTTTGGGATTTGTGTTTGGACTCACGCATACTCATTTCCAAAATTGATGGTCTTTTATTTTGGACTGGTGGAAGTGAGTATGTATCTTGAAAATGTGGAATTTGAGAGGCTAATTTGGTCTTAAGTTGTTGCTCTGCCTCTAGTAGATTGGCTTCTATCCTCTTTTGGAACTCAGATTTTTCTTCAATGGGAGGTCCAGAAAAAGAATATATGAAGCAGAATCAGAGAATGAATACTGTGGACAAGGTGAATATGGTGGACAAGGAGTTTGAAATTTGACTCGGGGTACGTGAATCCCCAATGACTCGGTGAAGAGTTGAAATTATTATGGAAATCATAGTTATTAGATTGGGGGTATGGGTCATATTGATTCGGATAAGGCCAACCCGGCGTATGTGGTTGGTGCGTATTGTAAAACACCGGGTTGGAATTATCCGAATATGGAGTCGGTGTGAAATATGGATTATTATTAGGATGGAAAGAATTGTTGAATGCCATATCACACAAAAAATCACAATCAAAAGAAAAATCAAACAACAAACAAAAAAGAAGAGAAAAAATCAAAACCAAGCCAAAAGAAGGATTGACCTAGACCTAGACGACTCCTAACTGATTAGACCGTCCACGGGAGGTTTAGTGTAGACGTAGACCACAAGTTAATCAGCCAGGTAAGGGCAAAGTTGTTGGGAGGTTTTCCGTCAAAGACGTTCCTTAATTAAGTAACAACAACCTTCGGGCTTTCGGCCCTCAATCCCTTTCCTAGACACTGATTTTGCAAGAGTCTATTTCCAACACTTTTTTCCCTTAGGATAATCTCCTAGATGAGTCCGAGATGTCCCTAGGGCCAACGTCTATTTTTTATTAAATTAGGCTGGGTTAGTGAGTGCTGGGATGGTGGTTTTTGGGCTAAGGAAAGGGTAATGAAATCCCCACCTTATCTTATTTATGGGTTATGCCCTTAAAAATGAATTGTGCAAGTGTACAAAAATATAACTAGGATACACTCAAAGCATGAAAATCAAGCAAGAGATGATTCCTAGTCTACATGCAATGCAAAACGTACCTTGCCTCCAACACTCTTCAACAGTAAAAGTAAAGGAATTGAAAAGACACGTGCCTAGAATGCAAATGTCTAAACAATTTTTAACTTTTCAACCAAATTTTTTACTGTTGATTAAATTAGCAGGTAATAGGTGAAAAATACAGGAATTCAAGTATAACAGCAGATGTATTTTGCAGAATCAGAGCCCCTGCAGAAATTAGGTCAGTAATGATCTCCTTCTTGCCGCAGAACCGCGGCTTTTGCCGTAGGAACGCGGCAAGTCAGAGGGCTTCTGGTCTCTGCTTTCAAGAGCAGAGGCCCCAGAGCCACTTATATGTATTCTGCAATGCAAATTTTTCTGTTTTCTTCACCTGTAACCTGCAACAGAGAAGAAGATTCATTTAGTTCTTCACTTTAAAGAAAATCCGTTGCTCTCCCCGGCAACAGCGCCAAAAATTTGATTAAGACGGGAAAGGTGTTGTATTATGGAGTATAAAAATGTATTCGATGTACCCTTTCCTATCTCCGTTATAGCATAGAGCTATACCGAGTCGATTCTCAGGGAGAGCTAGCGATGGAAGCGTTACGGTCCGTAGTGAAGAAAGTAAACGAGAATTCTTCTATGCTTATAAGAATAAAAACAAATGGGAAAATGAAACGAAAGAATGGATGGATATGTTCATGATGGAAAAGTGGAAAGAAATCAAAGAAGATTGGATTTGGACTAACAACTAAAAAGAAAGTGAACTTGAAGAAGCAAACCATGACTAGCTTACCTTACTACCTTGCCAAAGCTTACCAAACTCCGTGATAATGAATGGGTGCCTCATGTTGATTCATCGGCATGGATTTGTCTTGCGTGTTGATCTAATTACTTTCTCACTTGGATGACGGGTGGTTTAACCCATCGGAGAAGAGAAGACCATCCAACTTGCAAGATGAACTAAAGCAATCACCCATGAGTTAGTGAAGATGGCAAGGCTAGTGGTTAGCTAGTACATAGTAGAAAATTTAACTACAAGCCATTAATGAAGAAAAACAAAGCATGAAGTAAATTGCAAGAATTTAAAGCAAGCAAGTAAAGAAAGCAAGTAAACTAGAACCAAGCTCAAGTAGAGGAAGGAGAATGGATGAATCCTTGTTGCTTCAAGTTGTCACACCTTGATTACACAAGCTCTCTCTCTCTCACAATCTCTCTCTTTTACAAAGTATCTAGGGAAGAAGAAGAGGGACTAAAGAACTAAACCTAGAGAAAAACCTATGAAAATACAATAACTAACAATTTCTCCTCTCTTCTCCATTCTGTCTTTTTTCGCAGGTCTATGGTCCAATATTTATAGCCCCAGAGAGAGCTTCGAGATCCAGGTGGTTGGCGCAAAATCCGGATCTCAACAGACTTGTAACTGCCGCCGCGCGCGCGGCAATCTCCAGATCTGGCGGCAAAATCTGGGCCGTTGAGCCCAGATTTTCTGTTGGGATCAGGTTGTTAGGTGGTTATCCACGTGGCCTTCTGGATTCTTCATTGGGCGCGCGGATCTTAACTGAATCCAAATTCAAATCTTAGCTTTATCTTGATCTTGGATTTAATCCCTTTAATTATTGCTAATTAAAGTGATTATTGGCTTTTCTCCATTAGAGTGTGTACCTGCAAATATATAGAGAAGATGAGTAAAAATCATATATTTATTAACTAAATGCATGGGAATTATGTGGTAAAATATGCAACATTGGATACCAATCACATAGTAAATTACTTAGTCACAAACCAAACACCACCTAATTGGTCAAAACAGGATAGATATCGATTCTTGTCTCAAGTCCGGTATTACATATGGGAAGATCCATACCTTTTCAAATATTATAGCAACCAAATTATTAGGAGATGTGTCCCCGATGAGGAAACTAGAAGCGTTCTAGCCTTTTGTCATGAATTTGCTTGCGGTGGACACTTTGGTCCCCGCAAAACTGCCGAAAAGATCCTACAAAGTGGCTTTTATTGGCCAACTGTGTTCAAAGACGCATTCGAGTTTTGCAAAACTTGCACAAGATGTCAAATGATAGGAAGAATTTTCAAACGAAATATGATGCCCCTAAATCCAATTCTAGAAGTAGAACTTTTCGATGTCTGGGGCATTGATTTTATGGGACTCTTCCCTAATTCGTTTGGGCACCAATACATCTTGTTGGCCGTAGATTACGTATCAAAATGGGTTGAAGCCGTCCCTTGCAAGACAAATGACAACAAAGTTGTTGTCAAATTCTTGAAAGAAAATATCATCTCGCGCTTTGGAACCCCTCGTGCCATAATTAGTGACAATGGTACACATTTTTGCAATAGAACTTTTGAAGCTCTTATGCGAAAATACGCCATAACTCACAAGTTATCTACGCCCTACCATCCTCAAACCAGTGGACATGTAGAAGTTTCCAATAAGCAAGTCAAGCTTATCTTGGAGAAAACTGTGAATCAGAATAGGAAGGACTGGTCCACCAAATTGGTGGATGCCCTATGGGCATATAGGACTGCCTTTAAGATGATTCTAGGAATGTCTCCCTATAGACTAGTCTTTGGAAAGGCTTGCCACCTTCCTGTTGAGTTAGAACACCGAGCCTTATGGGCAATTAAGCAGCTGAATTTCGATCTAGATAAGGCCGGTGAGCTTCGGAAATTGCAAATTTCTGAAATAGAGGAATTGAGGAACGAAGCATATGACAATGCGAAAATTGCGAAGGATAGGGTTAAGGTGTTTCATGATAAGTTCATCACGAGAAAAACTTTTGTCCAAGGACAAAAAGTGTTACTCTATAACTCTAGACTTCATCTCTTTCACGGTAAGTTAAAATCAAGATGGACAGGGCCCTTCATTGTTAAGACTGTGTTTCCACACGGAGCCATAGAGATCTACGACCCAAAAAATTGCAGCACATTCAAGGTAAATGGTCAACGTCTTAAAATCTTTTTGGAATCAGTTCCGGAAGTAAAGCAGTCATGGGTCTTTTTGACCCAATGTATCAGTAACTCTATCACTCTGCCAAATCATGCATCCATGCATTTCATTCATACATTGGGGACAATGCATGAGACAAGTGTGGGGGAAGGGTAATGTAAAGTAAAAAATATATTAAAAATTAAAAAATATATATATATATATAAAATTTTATTCTTTTTCTCTTTATTTGTTTTTTATTCTTTTTCTCTTTATTTATTCTCAAAAAAAATTTATAAAAAGGACAATATTTTGACTTATCTTTTGAAAGAAATCTAAGTTAGTCTTAAGAATTAGGAAAATCATGATTAGGATTTCTAAAAACTTGGTCAAAATAAATAAATTGTTGAATTTTTAGGTATAGGAGGAGAAATTGAATAAGTAATTAGTCTTGATTTTTACCTTAATGAAATGTGCATACCTAATGCATATCTAGGATTCTAAGACAAAGACTTGTGTGCCTCGTAAAAAAAAAAAAGGGTTCACTAATTAAGCTGGATACATGTGCCTCAAGAAGCATAAGTATCACGCCTAAAGGTGATTTTACAAAATAAAGTCCTTAGTTTTGTGGCCTAGTTCACTCGAATTTGAGTCCGTAGGGTATTTTCTCACCTGGTGCCCTAAAACAACCAGTTTGGGAGTCACCGACTTTAAGTTCACTACATGGGTGGATTAGAAAGCCTAAGAAAACTAAAAAAATATTATATATGTATTAACACATTTAATTGTCAATTAGTTAGGTATGAGGGCCTCAAGAAGCCTTGATACTTACACGAAAGAAAATTAGATGAGTTATACATATTAAAAAAAAGAAAAAATAATCATAATAATAATAAAGAGGCATGAGAGTCCAAGTTAAGGAATTCCTAGATTCACAAGGATGCATATGACTTTTGATAACGAAAAAGACTATACAAAAATTCAATTTTGATCCTTACCTAAAATGAATAACAATTTACTTTATAAAGACTAAGTTTAAGAATGAATAAAAATGATAATCCTAAAACTTATAGACTACTTAGTCTCTTCAAATATATTTCAAATATTTTTCTTTTTATGGATTTTGTGGGTGTAATCCGCTGAAAATCCTCACGAGACAACACTCGTCCTCTAGGGTAACCTAGGGGTTTAACGGTTTGTTGCACATACTAAGTGCAACTGTGATTCCTACGAAAGTGAGTTAGTTAGATTAGTTTTTCTTTTACTTTTTGATTTTTACTCGAGGACGAGCAAAAAGATAAGTGTGGGGGTGTGATAGGTAGTAAAAAATGCATAATTGTCATTACATTTACTATCACATTTTCATATTTATTCCTATAATAATGCACTATTACTAATGTTTGTTATTTAATGTGTGCAGGCCTTGAGTATTTATTTAAATAAAGAATAAAAGCCTAAATGAAGCCCAAAGCCCATGTCCAAGCCCAAGTGCAAAAGTGCAATTACCAAATGTCAAAGTTGTAATTACAAAGTGCAAATGTTGCAAATACTAAAAAGAGGGAAGGAATAGACTTCTATTCAACCCTAAATGCTTGTAAGATAAGGATAAATATAAAAGAAGGAGAGTGCAAAGATAAAATTCGTTTTGGAAGAGATTTGGATTTAGGGTAACTTGCTTTCCAAGTTATCCCGAATTTTCAAATTAAAGAGTCGATATGCCAGATCTAAACGGATATGCCCAGATGGACGGACCAGAAGAGGCCACGCGCGAAAAGATTAAATAAATGACTAGTTTTCTAATCTAGGTTACACCTCTAAATAATTCTTCACAACTTCATGCTTAAGTACTTTGACAGCGTAACCTTAAGGTAAAGCTTTTCTTATGTTGTACTTAGAAGTTAGGATGAACACTTGTTGGATTTTTAGGAGTGCGAACTAGTAAGATTCTAAGATTTTTTCTCTTGCTTGCATCTTCTCTAATAAACCTAGGATCGATTTCATGTATTTCAAGATGATATTCAATATCCTTAACTTGCACTATGGGTTGTGGTAGAAGATCAGTAAATCGCATCTCTCCAATCATATATTTCAAATCTAATTTCTCTTTGTCTTATTTCAAGGATACAGAGAAATCGTCCGAAAAGCTTGCATCGCATCCTTCCCTGTGGATCGACCCGCTTTGGCCCTTGCTGTAGTGGATAGTATTGAGACTGAGAATTCTAATTCTTAATCTTTTTCTTTTCAATTTCTCATTTTCAATCAACATGCTTGGGATTTAGAGACACAACTCTGAAAAAAAAAGGCTGGATAATTGTGCCTCAAGAAGCATGATTACTCACGCCAAAAAAAAATATTCTATATACAATAATGTATAAATTAATCTTGATTTCGTGGCCTACTCCACTTGCATATTTGACCTGAAGGGTGTTTTTCCACTGGTGCCATAAGACCATCTGGTTTGGGAGTCATCGGTTTGATATGTATTACGTAAGTGAAGTAGAAAGCCTAATGGAACCAAGAATAATAAGTAAATATTAATAAAATTAAATGATATTCAAAGTTGAGTTGAAAAATCCCAAGCACATCACACTTACACATTATGCATATCTATCTAAAGAAAAATAAAAGAATGAGTTAGAAGTACAAGATCCTTTTTAAATTAAAGAAAAATCATAGTTTCTTCTTTTATGAAGGCTAAAGTATAAGAAGACTTATGAGGATTAAACCTAATTCTTACATCATTCGGTCATTTTTAATTAGATGATTGAAAATTCTTTTTCATGACAAAATTTTTTCTAACAACTAACTACTATTCTTTACTTACTGGATTTTATGGGTGCAATCCGCTGAAAACCCCTCAGGAGACAACACTCCTCCTCTAGGAGAAACCTAGAGGTTTAAAGCTTGTTGCATATGCTCAGTGCAATCGCGTCACCTGCGAAAGTGGTATAATAATTTTCTTATTTTTGTTTTGTTCGGGACGAGCAAAAAGATAAGTGTGGGGGTGTGATTAGTCTCTAATTTTGCATAATTTTCATCACATTCTCATATTTATTTCATGTAAAATTTTGCTAATAAAACTTTGCTTGCTTGATCCTAGGTCCATGGTGTGCAAATGAAGAAGAAGACCTAAATCACCATTTAATTGGTGATTAAAAGCCTACCAAGTAGCCATTGACTTTAGAGTGAAGATTTTGTCAGCTCAGGACATCAAATCGCAAATCTAGAAGATCAAGGCGTCAGAAGACAGACTGGGCGACGCGCTGCCCGAAGTCAGGAGCGCACCGCACTGGCAGGGCCGCGTTTTCGGCCCTTTGGACGCGCGCGCTTACGCTTCGGGCCACGGGTCACCCACGTGGCCCCTTTTTCGTTGGTGCCTATAAATACCTCCCAGGGGTCTTCAGTTGAAGCAGATCTAGAGTCAGAGCAAGTTGTGTAGTCTTATTTTTAGTTTGTAGTTGTTGTTGTTGTTCTTCTTCTAGTTTTAAGTTTTAGCCATTAGAGTGAAAGAGAGAGAGAAAGAGTGTAAGTGTTGTATTTGAAGGGTGACAAGCTAATACATGTACTACTTCTCTTCCTTCTTTCAATTTACTTGTGCTTTCATTTGCTTTTACTTCCTTGTTATAGTGTAAACTCATTTCTCTTCACTTCTTCTTTTTGTTGTTTCTTGTTGTAGTGTAACTCCCTTCCTCTCAACTTCTTTTCCTTTGTTATTTCTTTTATTTTTATGGCTAACTTTTTCTTAGCATGGCTAACTAACTACTAACCCACTAATTTCTAACACTTGATTGATAACCCAAATGAGTCAATAGTGTCAAACAAGCCTTGTGCAAATAGGAGCTATGACATCTTAAGACGAGGGTTCTAACTCTAATTTACCTACAAGTATTTACTTTCTTATATTTCATGCTTAATGAGTTTTTGACGATCTATAGGTTGTGTACTTTACTTGTTATTGTAAGTTAGAGACTTTTCCTTTTAACTTTGCCGATACCTTTAGTGCACTCGTGTCTTTCCTTATTCTCGCCTTCTATTGGATCTTGATAAGGAAATGTCCGAGTTTTTGCCATGTAAAGCTAAGTTTTAGGATGAACTTTCACTCGATTTCCATGTGAATAGTTCCAATGCACAAAGGTTATGTTCGCCTATGATCCATCGTGAGGCTATCTTCCAAAGTTAGAAATTAGTGGGAGCACTTAGTAGAAAGTTAGCCATGCGTTTTTACAACTAAGAAAAAAATCTACTTTTACAAACCACCAAAACATTTTCTAACAATTCTTAAAAATAACTTGTTTCACTTTTCAATTCTTTATTTGAAAATAAGAACTTTCTTTCTTCTTGAACTTTGAAGCCGCATCAAGCTTCCATCGCTCTCCCTCCTTGTGGATACGACCCATATAGCCACTCGCTACTACGGAAGAATCGCAAAAGCAGTAACATCAACCCACACTCTTTTTACTTATTCTTGTACTTACTTTTTGCCGATCACCTGTAACTAAAGCTAATCGACTACCCTATCTTATATAGTCAACTAATCTTGATTTCTAGAGACTCGCATACCTGTATCTCATATCTATAGTCGACTTGGCCCATGGGTTAGTCGACTAGTCTAGTTAGAATTTGCCTATACGGTCGACTCATCACAGAGTCCAATGTTAAGATTTTCTTATAGCTTTACCATACATTCCCACCTTAACCAAAGAAATAAAATAATTCCAATTTTATTATTAACACGCTTATTAAACATAAACTGGGACTCCCCTTCGATCACCTTTGGTTAAACCCGGTCCCTTCCTCCTATACGATAATCAACGTAATATTCTCTCTTTCGGTCACCTCCGGTTCAACCCAGTCCCTTCCTCCTATACGTTATTCAACGTAATATTTTCCCCTTCGATCACCTCCGATTCAACCGGTCCCTTCCTCCAGTACATAAGGATTATAATTTTCATGTAATAACAACATGCAAGGATTCATAAAGCAATATCAACATAAATGGTTTTCATGATTTACAACTTTACATTATGCCAACATTATGTATAAGTAACAACTTGCTAAATTAACCACATGCGAGCCTTTTCAAGGTAACCAACACATTATATCATCTTAATTTAGGCGTAGCCGTATATATGCATAAAATCAAGCATTACGTTTATTTATAAAACTATTTCTTCTTAAGAGCCATTTGTTTGACTACCGTGTATACACACAATAAGGTTATCAATCATATACAATAGTAAGCATACATGAAAATAGCTACAACATGTTTACCATGGGATTGTCTACAATGCATACTTAAAATTTAGAAACCATACACATGTATTATCATTCATATCCATATCCACTTATAACTTAGCAATTCTACTTTACTTCAAACTTGACAACTACCTATTATTAATTTGGAGTTTGGATGTTCTACTCACACTTGAAGAGAATACTCCCGATTATCAAGCTTGATTACCGGCTATATTGGAGTCTACAAGATCATAACAACATCATTAGTAGTTTATAGTTGAAAGAGTATAAGAGGGGTTTAGTAGGCTTAAGGATTGCTTACCTTCTTTAACCAAAATCACCCTCCTATCTTTCTAACCTTGGCCAACCTTGTCTTCAAGAATTATCCCTTTAAGGTGATGTTAGATTACTACTTTTTCATGCTCTAATAGGTCTTTGGAGGAGATAATATAGGTAAAGGAAGGATTTTTAGTATAAAGGAAGGAAGGAAAGAAGAGTGAGTGAATGAGAGAGAGAGAGAGAGAGAGAGAGAGAGAGAGAGAGAGTGAGTGAGTGAAGAATGGAGGGGGAAAATGGGCTGCTATTCTTCTCTTGGCCGGCTGCAAAAAGAGAGAGAGGGAAGAATTTGAAGTTGGAAATGGGGCGGGGGGGGGGCGAGAGAGAGAGAGAGAGAGAGTGTGTGTGTGTGTGTTGCTAAATGAGGATTTTCTCTCCATTTCTCCCTTTTATACCTCACTTCCTACAACGATATAATGCTAAGTGCCCTCCTAAAATCATTTCTCTACATTACTACCTTGCTCCTATGGTAAGGCTCCATACTCCCCCCTTCATGATGCATATGTACCTAACAAGCATGGTGGGTAGTATGGTAGGAAAAAGTCAAAGGGGCATGTGCATATGTACACCTACATGCATTTATACTAGTATATACATAGTAAAAGGTTTTAATGTAAATATTCTAAATGGATTTTTGTCCCTACATTATTTCCTTAAGGCACCCAAGTGTATTAATTGGTGATTAATTAAGGCAAGTGTTACATTTGTGATATATTATATAATCATTTATTGTTGATAACTTGGTATGATAACTAGTGGAATATTATTAACTTCAAGAGATGCTAAGACTCTGGTCATGGATAGTGTAGTCAATTTTCTTTACCAAATTCTAATATACGAATTCAGAATCATAAGTCGTTAAAAGAACTTATCTTATGACCAAAGAATGAGTATTGAGAATGTAAGTAATTATTTGATACGTCATTGAATGAATGATAAATGTAAATGGTATGTATGTTTGAATGCGTGCATGTAGTAGATAATTGCAAGAATTCGATCGTGTGTAACATATTAATCATATGATTTTGTGAAAAAAAGAATATCACAATGTAACTGACACTGTGTGTGTTACCTCGATAGTTGATGTGTATGTGATTATGCCCATGTCATGTTATTTTTTTGCATACGAAGAAAGAGGCCAGCGGGAGCTAGTAGGTGTAAAGACGGGGGATGACATTGTGTGTTATTATATGAAGGAAGGGGCTAGCAGGAGCTGATAGGCGTGAAGACAGGGTATGACATTGTGTGTGGTTAAACGAAAGAAGGGGCCAGCAGGAGCTGGTAGGTGTGAAGATGGGGTATGACATTGTGTGTTGTTATATGAAGGAAGGGGCTGACGGGACCGTGGGTGTGAAGACGGGGTACTAGATGGGTCGTATGTCGTGAAATAGAGATATGCTCATTCAAAATGAATAGTATTGTATGTTTGTTCTTTATGTAAGACTATGCAACTTTGCTTTATTATAAGAGATAATGAAATATTATATGATGTGTGAAAGTGTATTGGTTAATCCATGCAGTACTGGAAGTGTGATTAGATATACAATATATAAGTATATTTTGTGTTATATGTATTATCTGGATTAACTTATTGTAATTGGTGTACCATCATGTATAGGGTATGAATATGTACACATGAAATGAATCCGGTAATAAACTAAATCACTAAAGTAAAGTATTCGATACAGCTTATAAACCCTGTAAATTACAGTACAGAGATTTAAGCTATAGAGTCATTGACTCAAGGAGTCAGGTCATTTTGCAAATCATAGATATAGTTTACTGTTTACCTTGATATAATTATTTCTTTCTTTATCTATATTTGCCTTGCCATTTAAAGGAAAACATGCTTCCTTTTATCTTGACATGTATATCATTTTCTTGATCTCTTTTTTATTCTCCTCACTGAGCTGTTGAGCTCACCTCCGATAGATTATTACGTTTTAGGTTATGATGAGGCGAAAGCCAAGTTTAAGATTTCAAGTGCTTCGTTGAAAATTTTGTTATATAGAGAAGTTTTGGAGTTGTAATTTTGAGTATTTGTATAACTTTATGTGTATATATTTACAATCTTATTGATGTTATTCATAGCATGAGTTAGGTGACTATGATTTTGATGATTTGAATTTATAAATAAATTGGTGTTTTGTTGTGGAAGCCGAGAGAGGTACTCTCGAGCCCATTATATTATGATTGTTGAGTTGTTATATATGGATAAGTAGGCAATGTCAAGCCGAAATATTATTATGGATGCATAGATGAATGCCGAGTTTAGTTTATGTGAATGGATTGAGAATAAGTAGGCTGATGTTAGCCAAAATTATTGTGAATTTTATTATATATCAGGTCAGATCAATATTTACAAAGGAGGTGCTGCCAAAATTTCTCGAAGATTTGGAGATGATTATGTTAATTTGTCGGTTAAAAAGAATACTTATGTAAATTGAGGATTTTAGAAAACTGAGCCTGTTAGAGAGGGAGAGAGAAGAATAATTGTCTTAGTAAGCCACAGATTTAGACAACAATTCTATTTAAAAATATGTTGAATTTTCTGAGCCTTCATTTAGAATGAATCTATTAACAGAATTTTCTTCAAAAATTCGAATTCTGCTATCAGAGGAAGAGTAGAGGAGAGGTTATGAATTATGTGTTTTTCACTGTGTGTTTATAATCCACAGAGAGGAGCGCTATTTATAGCGCTCCTAGGAATCCGTTAGAGGGCATAATAGTCATTTGGAGGAACAGTTGTGACAGTTCCTGTCTGAGCCGTTGCAACTGTTCCAGACAGGAACTGTTACTGCGGTTTTTTTCAACCGTTGCAGCGCGCAGGTTTGGATAGTAGAGCAGGTCTCGCACCGCACCGTGTGGCCTGATTCAAAAAGAACCGGACCCAAACTACAACCGCACTCGCACCCGCCTACGCCCGGTCTCCGGCTCCGGCACCGACGCGGTGCATGTGGGCATGGTTTCTGCGATTTTGGGTAGCAGGGTGGGTCTCGCACCACACCCGTATGGCTCGGTTCAAAAAGAACCGGACCCAAATCACAACTGCACCCGCCCACGCCCGGGCCCGAGCCTGAGCTCTAGCTCTGCCGACGGGCCGGGCGGGCGGCGGCGCGCTTGCGCGCGCATGTGGGCATGTTTTCCCCCCAATCGCTTGCGAAAACTCTAAGTACCCAAAGGGCACGCCTTTTGTTGTCATTTTTCTCTATTTAAACACTTCAAATGTCCAATCCACATCCAATGTGGGACTAAATATTTTTAGCTACTTTTAGTCCCTTTTAGCTTTTTAATTAGGTTAACTTTAGACTTGAATATCTCATTCATTTGAAAATGGAATTGAACATGTGAATATACCATGTTCATCCCCAATGGAAGGAGAACACATTCATACTATTATCCAATTGATTCTATCAACGGATCTCGCCTTAATTCAACTCAAAGATTCACTTTTTAATTCTTTATTTTCCCAACAATCCCCCACAATGAATGGAGATTCAAGGAATTGACACACAAAGAGACTGACTCTATAATGAAAGGTACTTAAGAAAAGAAATTACATCCGGATAGGTGAATTAGGTCTTGAACCTTCCATAGCGAAACCTTTATTGGACTTACTGGCTAATCTGTACACTAAGTTTTGAACTGTCAGCCGTTAGTGTAAGCCAAGTCAATAAGCTTCACACAATAACTTTTCAAAATCAACTTTGATTTTCGGTTGTGTCCATTTTGACCCTGTACATTCTTAGTTTCAGAGAGTACCTTTAGGGAATCACAACCTCCATAGAGATTCCCAAAGAGTCGACCCAGCTCTATACTCACATAGGTAATTGTCCTATTAAGATATAGGCACCATTAAAAGCATAAGCTTATCCTTAATCCACTTGTAGGAAGCACTTAGGTGCACCACAGAAATGGGTTGGAGTCAAGCTCCTAAATGCTTACTCGTAGAGTCAATCATAATTAGTTTTTCCTCTTGAATTTAGTCCGTGGGATTTCCAATCGCTAAGTGAGGTTTCCATTAAGTTGACTTGGTAATGTTAGATTTTTAGACCTATTCCCCTCGATGCACAGTTTATACGCTCTCTGAATGCTCCGATCCCGAAAGTACGGGGACGTTACGGAGACGTACATACGTAGGGCGAAAAATACCCTTACGTACATACTCAAAGGCTCAGTACTGAGAATAACCAACATATACACAATAGTTTCAGCATTAAATAAGTATAAAAATACCTGCAAAAAGGATCAGTGATCAGGATAGAAATGAAAACAAGGATAAATATGAAAATATAAACAAATAATAAAGATACTTATGAATAGTACGATGACGAGTCTCATATGTATATGCAGTGAAATATCTGATACTATGATATCTCAGATATCTAACATTGGCACGAAAACTCAAGGTTGTTAGAAAGCGACCTAGTGAGTGATAAAATGAAGGAAGCAGTAATATCTATAATAGTAATACAGTCACGATAGTAATATATAATACATGTTTAAATATCGGTCATATAATACAATGATAATACCAATCAGGAGAAATATACAAGTGTCATATTTTAACATCATCAATACCTATCATGTTAGCACAGTGTCATTACCACAATAATATCCAATTGTATATCATTATTATCAGGTTATCTAATAGGCAATCACTTTGGGGGATTATATTACTATAGTTAATAAAAGATATACCATTTATCTATTATTCTCAATACGGGTAATATGATACAGTATTAAGTATTCCTAATTACATCAGTGTATAAATAACATGTAGCAAGTTTTAACTAAATTATATTTCTTGTTAATTCTATAATAACTGTAGCATAGTGGTGTCATGAAGAATATGAACATGGAGACATGATGTATGCAAAATAATCATATTACACTGTTGTGATTCAACGACTGCAATGTCTACGGGTATGCATGAAACAATATATATGAAATGCAGAGTATAAGTGTACATGAATAACATATATGAAATGCAGAGTATATGTGTACTTAAATAACATATCTGTAAAGGATACAAGAAGTGCACAATATACATGAAACATGATGGCAGTTTATATAGCAGAAAGTGTAACAAGTATAAATGGACAATAATATACATGAATCGAGCATGTCATGTGTTTATATAATAACAACAATCAGTACCGCCTGGTATTTTAATCAATCTCTTTCAGTATCCTATACCATGACAGTTCATACCAGAGCCCGCACTCCGGACGAACCCATCCGAACATAGCATATGGGTATTATGATCCGAATGAGAGAGTGACCAAATAACAAGCGTTCCCGATGTCACTATTGTTTATACTATTTTATTATGTTAATTGGAAACTCAATGGTCAAGAAGCTTTAATCAGGTGGATGTATCCCGTGCATACCCGGGATCACGGCCATAAATAATTTCCTAGCTGCTAAAACCAGGGCAACTCTCTAGGGTGAAACAGGTAACGAGAAACGGGAGATCATTGAACTATAACAGATGGTAGCCAACATTACCACGTCCCCTGCAGTGAGACAATAATGGATCCAGACATTCACCCGATAAGATTTAGTCAACCGTCAAGCCTCCCGTATCCATATTGTATTTATTATATTTAAATTACACAATATGTCAGGAACAATAACAGTGCATGATACATGTAACACGACAACTGGACATAAGCTATGTTGATATCATTAAACAGGATAATGAGAAAAAGAAAACAGGAAACATGAGAAGTGGGATTTGGATTTGGGTTTGGATAATTGGGTTTGGGTTTGGATTTAGATCCAAATCTATAGAGAAAGAACGAGAGAGAAATGGGGGATGGGGGAGCACCAGCCAGGCAACCTGGCCACGCTGGCTACCGCCGCCGCTGGCGACGCTCCCCTTGAGAGAGAGAAGAGGAATAAAGAGAGAGATAGAGAGAGAAGAAAGAGAGAAAGAGATAGAGAGAGAAAGAGAGAGAGAAGCACAACAAGAAGAAGAAGGAGAAGAAGAAGATGAAGGAGAAGAAGAAGGAGAAGAGGGTGGTGCCCGGGCTGGAGGCACGGCTGGCAATGGTCCCCGCGGCGGCCCAGGGCATCGGAGGCCTGGCCTGGCCGCTGGAGGCCCCCATGGGTCCAGACAGAGGGAGGGAGAGAGGGAGAGAGTGAGGAGAAGAGAGGGAAGAGAGAGAGAGAAAGAAAGAGAGTAAGAGAGAGAAATTTAGGGGAGAGAGCGAGAGAAGAATGGCAATGGGTTGAGGTAGTTGGCTTAAGGGGAGAAGAAATAGAAAAATTAGGGAAGAAGAAAATAAAGAATAGATTAAATTAATATTATTTAATAAAAATTTTAATTGGGTCAAAATTGAACTAGTTCCGAACGAATCCCAAAAATTCTGTAAAATAGAGAATATTATCCTGAAAAATAATATGAAATCAGTTTGAAAAATTCATTCTAGTTTGTAAGTTAAAAACCTGGAAGGTTTCACCGATATTGGGCGATACCAGTTTAGCCCGATTTTTGATAAATTCAGAAAAAATTCACAAAATATCCTAACATAGAAAATATGATTCTAGGATACAATGAGAATATAGATGCTATAAATTCAACTCTATTTGTGAATTAAAAATCATAGAGTAGATTATCAGTATCGGTCGACATCGACTTCGGAGATTTTCCAAAATAATCTAGCAAAATTTCAGAAAATTCTGAAAAATCTAAAATATTAGAAAATAATATCTAAAACTAAAATTAGCTTAATTTGACTACCAGAAAGGTCAAATCAATTTTATACACCGTATTGAGCACGATACTGTGATACATACATTAAGGATCGGAGGTTACACTCTCCACTTAAGCCTTTAGTAAACAGATCGCTAAATTATCTTTTGACTATACTAATTCAATAGAGATAATTTCATTTGAGAGCAACTGCTTAACAGTATTATGTCTATGATGAATTTGTCTAGACTTACCATAATATATAAAATTTTATGCCCTAGATATCGTTGCTTGATTATCACAGTGAATGCATATGGTGGGCACTGGCTTTGGCCATAATAGTATATCTTTCAAAAATTATCGAAGGCATTCTGCTTCTTCTCCAGTCTTATCTAAGGCTATAAATTCAGATTCCATTGTAAATCAGGCAATACATATTTGTTTGGAAGATTTTCAAGATACCGCTGCTCCTCTAAGAGTAATTACGTATCTGTTAGTTGATTTTGATTCCTCAGAATCTGTAATCCAATTAGCATCGATGTATCCTTCAAGTACAGGTGGATATTGTCCATATCTCAAGGCTAATCCTTAGTATGTGATACGTAACCTAATACTCATAGTAGAGTAATCCAATGATCATCATTAGGGTTAATGGTGTATCTGCTTAATTTTCTTACAGTATAAGCAATATCGGGTCTAGTGCAATTCATTAAATACATTAAACTTCTGATAATCTGAGAATACTCTAACTTTCGTATTTCAGTTCCTCTATTTTGCGAAGGTGGATGTATGGAGAAAATGATTTGTATTCTCTTTTATCTCATGCTCCTTGAATCTTTTTATCATCTTATTCACGTATTGAGAATGAGATAGACTGATTCCATTTGGTGTTTTTTTGATTTTAATTCTTAAAATTATATTAGCAACCCACAGATCTTTCATATCAATATTAGTCCCAAGTATTAGCATGTCATCTACATATAGACAAATAATGATACATGCATCTCCAACTATTTTAGTATAACACACTTATCGTATTCATTCATAGAGAATCCATCTTTGATCATGATACTATTGAATTTCTCATTCCATTTCTTTGGAGCCTGCTTTAACTGCATAAGGATTTAACCAATTTACATGCTTTATGTTCTTGGCTCTTGACTATAAATCCTTCAGGTTGCTCCATATATATTTTTTTCATTTAATTCACCATTTAAGAATGCAGTCTTGACATCCACTTTATGGATATCTAAGTTGTGCAATACTACAATCACAGTTAACATTCGAATGAAAGTTATTCTTCTTATTGGTGAATAAATGTCGAAGTAGTCAAGTCCTTCTTTTTGTCGATAACTCTTGGCTACTAACCTATCCTTATACTTATCAATGGATCCATCAAGTTTTAATTTTCTTTTGAAAATCCACTTACTCCCAATTAGTTTATTACCAGGAGGCAAGTTTCCCAATCCACTTACTCCCAATTTCGCTATTTATACATTTTTTTCACATTTGTGCTTCTGAGGTAGATATAGCCTTTTTAAATGTTTGAAACTTACTTTGAATTGCATGTGCTATAAATCTGGACCAAAATATTTTGAGATTCTTGATCTCTGGCTCATTCTTGGCTCAACTTCCGCATTAACAATTGGTTCGTTAGAGTTTTCGTCCTTGAATGCCATCTCGTGTGTTCTTTTCCTAGAAGTCTTATCTTCTTCTTGTTTGTATAGAAAGATGTCTTCAAAGAACACAACATCTCTAGAATCGATAATTATGTTTACATGAATATCCGGTATGTCTGATTATGTACCAAAAATTTATAGGCACTGCTATTCAAAGCATAGCTGATGAATATACAGTTTCTTGTTCTTCCTCCCGACTTAGTATTTTTAGGTAGTGGTGCTAGTACCTTTGCAAGGCACCCCCACATTTTAAGGTAATGATAGGAAAGTGCCCTTCTATGTCATAATTCAAATGGTATAAGACCAAGTTTTTTTGTAGGGTACTCTATTTAGAATATAATTTACAGCTAATAGAGCTTCCCTCCACAAGTTCTGTGGAGCTCCGGAACTTACGAGCATGGAATTAATCATCTCTTTCAAAGTTCTGTTCTTCCGTTCAGCAACCCATTTTGCTGAGGTGTATATGGTGCTATAGTTTGATGAATTATACCAAATTTAGCACATAACTTACTAAATTCATTTGATTCATATTCTCCGCCTCGATTAGATTTTAGAATTTTTATATTCTTATTTGAGTTGATTCTCAACTTCGACTTTATATGTTAGAAACATATTCATTGCCTCATCCTTACTATTTAGAAGATACATCCTTACTGTTTAGAAGATACACATAACAGTATCTTGTACAATCATCAATAAAATAATAAAATACTTTTTATTACCTCTTGTTGGCGCAAATTTCAAGTCACACAAGTCGCTATGAATTAACCCTAAAAGTTCTGTATTTCGATCAATTGAGTGAAAGGAATTTTTCGCAAACTTGGCATCCACACAAATTTCACACTTGCGAATTTCTTCCAAGTTGAGTTAAGAATATATTCTAGATTAGACAAGTTATGCAATAACTTGTAATTTACATGCCCTAATCTAACATGCTAAATAGGAGACTCAAGCAAATAAACAGAAGTCTTTCCTTTATTGATGAGTTTAGGGTACAGATACATGAATTTTTTGTCCACTATAGCAAGCATTAAATAGGTCATCAACAAGATAACCCTTACCCATATACATCACACCCTTAATAATTATAAACTTATCTGATTTGAAAACCATTCTAAAACTTTTCTTACTAAGGATTGATCTAGAAATTAGGTTCTTGCGGATATTTGGAGCATGTAGTACACGTTCAGAGTGAGTTTCTTTCCAGATGTCTGCTTCAGAATGACTTTTCCTTTTCCGTCAACCTTGGAGACGGCTGAGTTACCCATAAAGAGTTGTTCATCATGCTCTAGTTTTTGATAATCATAGAATAATAATTTCTCAGGGCAGATGTGCCGAGTAACAGCAGTGTCTACCTACCAATTTTTGTTGTTGGTTATTAGATTCACTTCTGACATCACAGCTGATTAGCTTGGCGACGCATGGTCTGTCAGGCTTGTCTGTGGATGGTCCTTCTTGTTCTTTTTGGGACGATTGTGATATTCGTTTGCCTTGTGTCCCTCTTTGTTGCAAATGTAGCAAGTTTCCTTGAAGCGGTAAGTCTTGCCTTCTTGGTCCTTACCTTTGTACCCCTGGGTAGTGTTCTTTCCCTTCAAGCCTTTGGAAGTAGATGCTTTCCCCTTTAAGTCTTCAATCACATTGGCCTTGGATTCATAGGAGTTCTTGTTGCTCGTTTCTTGGACTTTCGATTGTCCTCCTCAATCCGAAGCCTCACAAATAGATCATCCAACTTCAGCTCCTTGTGCTTGTGCTTTAGGTAATTCTTGAAATCTCTCCATGTAGGTGAGAGTTTCTCCACGATAGTAGCAACCTGAAAAGTTTCAGGTAGAATCATTCTTTAGCCTCTATCTCGTGCAAGATAAGTTGAAATTCTTGCACCTGACTGATAACAATCTTGTTGTCTACCATCTTGTACTCTAGAAATTGTCCCACGATGAACTTCTTGGTACTGGCATTCTCAGCCTTGTACTTCTTATCAAGACTTGTCCATAACTTCTTTACTGTTTGAATAAGACTATAGACATTGTACAGAGAGTCATCTAGTCCATTTAAGATATATTTAGGTAAAGGAAGTCACCTTGCATCCATGCAACAACTGTAAGGATAGAGTCCTGATCAGTTCCGGGTTCTGGTGGATCCTCTTGCAAGAATTTGACCAAATGTAGAGTGGTCATGTAGAAGATCATCTTCTGTTGCCACCTTTTGAATTCAGTGCCTTCAAATTTTTCTGGCTTCTCCAGCTTTGGTTTAGGAAGTAGAGCAGGCATCAATGTCTGAATTTGCATTTTTGGTGCCTTACTGGTACTGTCTTGATTAGTCTCAGACATTTTTTCTGCAATTCAAGCAGAATAGAAATAAGTAACTTCAAGAATGGTAATTGTTTTAAGATTGTTAGTTACAGGAATAGCTCTCATAACTAATCTGAAATCACCTAGAGGGGGGGTGAATAGGTGATGGCTATATGAATTATGGCAATATTGCGGAATTAAAACTTTCACACACAAATAGCACAAATAAAGACTTGCAATAAATACAACAATTAAGGTGCAAGAATTGAAAGGAGTAGAGTTAGAGAAATTGATCAAACGCAAACGCAAGGATGTGTTTCCGAGGTTCGAGCCACGCTCTACGTCCCCGCCTTCACACTTGAAGGATTTGCACTACTATCGTTGATCCCACCGGATCGCCAATACAAGGACACACTTGTCCCTTACACTTGTGATGCCGCAACACCACCCGAAGCTCACTAGCTCCCTTGAGGCCGATGCCTCTACAACTTCACTCCAAGAAGAAATGAGTGATCACACTTGATCACTTTACAAAAGCTCGCTTGCACAATCCTAGAACCAAATATGTAGATGTAAAGCTTGGGATTGTGGTGTGCAAAATCTAGAGAGAAGCTAGAGGAATAGGCTACAAGTTGGGTGTTGGGAATTTAGGCTTTGGAAAATCTTTTATGAAGGAAAGCTTTGAAAATCTTTGTAAAACTCTTATGAAATATTTTGCAATAGTTGTCTAATCAATATGAGGTGACCCTCTATTTATAGGGGTCAAAAACAGCCTCAAAAACTCGTTGGAGACAAATCCCAAAAAGAAAAACAGTCAGAAAAACTAGCTGTTGGACCTGTCAGAACTTTTGACAGAGTCCGGTCGACCGGGTCGGTCGACCGCCAACGGTCAAAAATATGACCGTTGGGGCTCATCGGTCGACCGGTCCGGTCGACCGAAAACTCCCGTAAACGTAAATGAACTTCGGTCGACCGGGTCGGTCGACTGATATAGACGTGCACAGTATTGTGCACATCGGTCGACCGGGCCGGTCGACCGGTCACTGTAAGTTCTGAAAAAACAGAACTTCCAGAACAGAAAATCTTGGTTTGGTTTTGGGTAAGATTTTGGAACTTGTAAAAACATGAAGTATAAGCATGTGTCATACTTCAAACATGTTAAAAGTAGTTTGATAAAATTCTTTTGAACACAAACTTGTTTTTCAATGAAAAGTTTTTCCAAAAACTATTGTTTTTCTAAAACGCGTATTTTCAAATATGTTCTCTTTTAAAAACTAAGTTAGAAATGGAATTGAAAAATCTTTTTGAAGCCTAACTGAAATGTGTGTGTGTGATGATCCCATAGCTCTACTTCTAATATCTAGTTTTGACAAAATGTCTAAAATAAAAATACAATTACAAATTTTGTTTTTCTTTGTCGTTTTGATCTTGTCTTGATCTTCACTTCATCATCTTGATCCCAAAGCATCCTAGTTGTGCGTAGCTTGGGAATCTTCATTTTAGCGGCGTCCAAACTTGTGAGTCTTTTAGCGGAGCCGTCAAAAACAACCTGTTAAATAACCTGAAATATTCTGAAATAAAACATGTTAAATACATAACTAAATATGTTTTGTTATCATCAAAATAACTGGGATAATGGCCTTTGGGCCAACATAATCAATGTTATATACAGTAATATTTATGAGCATAAATATTTCAGTATAACCCCTATATAAAGAATATTAGTCATTTATACAACAATTGGAATGAGGTACGTATGTAGCGAATCTCCTTAAGATAATTACGTCCATCTCTATGGTGCAAACGGATTACTAGACGCTGGTCTCCCAAGATACAACACTCCTTCACGGTATTTGGATAGCATTATCAAATCACCGTATGGTCGAACCGTAGTTAATCAGTACCTTCACAGAAATTCAATGCAGTTGGAGGAAGACAAATTTCGGGGACAATATTTGTTTTAAATTTGGAGGATTATTCACTGAAGATAAATGAGGGAGAGAGAAGAATTTGTCTTAGAAAGCCAAATATTCAGACAACAATTATATTTATAGCGCTCCTGGTAATCTGTTGGAGGGCAAAATAGCCACTTGGAGGAACGGTTGCGATGGTTCCTGTCTGAACCATTGCAACTGTTCCAGATAGGAACTGTTATAGCGGTTTCTTTCAACTGTTGTAGCGCGCGAGTCTCGCACCGCATCCATGTGGTCCGGTTTAAAAAGAACCGGACCCAAATCACACCGGGCCTGACTCCAGCTCTGGCATTGGCATCGGCGTCAGGCCGAGCGGGCGACGTCGCGCACGTGTGGGCATAGTTTCTCCCCAATCACGCGTGAAAACTCTAAGTACCCAAATGGCACGCCCTTTTTTCCCATTTTTCTCTATTTAAACACTTCAAATATACACTCTACATCTAATGTGGGACTGAATATTTTAGTTACCTTTATTCCCTTTTAGCTTTTGAATTAGGCTAACTTTAGGCTTGAATATCTCATTCATTTGAAAACAGAATTGAACATGTGACTATACCACGTTCATCCCCAATAAAAAGAGCATACACTCTAACATTATCCGGTTGATTCTATTAACGAATCTCGCATTAATTCAGTTCAAAGATTCACTTTTTAATCTTCATTTTTCCAACATAAGTGCTACGGCGTGAATAATATCAAAAGTGTATTTCTGCTGAAAAATAAAAATCACTGGATCTAGGCGAACTTACTATAGAAAAAAGCCACATGTGACTCTTATGCTCTTATCTATGCGGTGTACTGAGCCCCCTTAATTCGTTTCCTTAAAGTCTTGTGCCAGCATGCTCATGCTCCCCATGTAAGAGTGGGGTACTCTTTCAAACTGTGGTAGTAAGAGGAGAGAATATCCACCCAAAGACAAGTGGGACGACAAGACTAAGGTCCTTTGTTCCAAAAAAAAAAGTGGGGAGTATAGTGGAGAATTAGTTAATTAAGCCCTAGCTAGGTGAATGTGGTTTGCTTTGAGTCATTCAAGTACATTTAACAAAGTGGCACCTGGGTTGCTTTGAGTCCTTAATTGAACGATTCAGATATATATGTAATTTGGTCGATCTAATTAGTATGACCTGACCCAATTATCGGACCTAGTGATAAAAGTTTCAGGACACGAGTGGCCATAGAACTCCAAGTCACGCAGTTGCTGGCATCAAGGGTATTGCACGGCGAAACTCATTACTTGGTTTGATTCATGTGTGTGAGCCACACACACATATTATAAGAGATTCAATTTTTACGTTGACATGTGAGATTGACCCTCTTATAATATTATAAGAGGTGCAAAGGTTTTAAAGATTTATTTCATTAAAATCTGACATCTTATCTACGTATCAACACGAGATTGATCATCTTATATAATATGTGTGTGTGACCCACAAACATGACCGAACCCATTTATATCAAGATCTACAATGATCATAATTTGATACTTTTCTTTCTCTACTCTCTCTCTCTCTCTCTCTCTCTCAAATGGGGAGTACAGTGGAGAATTCAAAGAAGCCAGTACAATACTAAAACAAAAGTTGGATAAAAAAAGTTCCCCAATCAAATCAAATAAAAAACTACAGAACTGCTGGCGTAGTAGCAACAAGTCAGGGATATCAGAAGTACCTATTCTTTTTTTGTAGAGTTCTTTGCAAATATATAAAGATTCACCATTTATATCATAGAGATAGAGTAAATTAATTAAGAAAGAGATCCATGGAAGGCATGATCAGTTTCCCAAATTTAATTTATTTATTTTATTTCCCCATATGAACATAAAGTGGAGCAGTTGAGCAATGGAAGTTGGTGGTGCAACTCGCAGGTTTGCTGCGGCTCTACTTTATATAATATATATAGAGACTAACTTAATTAAGAAAGAGACCCATGAAAGGCATGATGATCAGTTTCCCAAACTTTAATTTATTTGTTTCATTTCCTATATGAACATAAAACAAAACAAGGAGGCAAGATTAATATAAAACAAAACATCAATAGAAAATAGCAAAGGAATTTGAGGAGGACCTTAGTTAGTTTCAACCGTCGGGTACCTAAATGACTCAAAGTAACCGACATGCACCTAGGTTAGGCTTAATTAATTAACCCCATTCCAACATTCATCTTCATGGATTCGATTTATGTGTGTGAGCCACATACACATATTATAAGATGGTCAATTTCACATTGACTCGTGGATAAGACGTCGGGTTTTAGGAGGACAAAGCTTTTAAGTCTTTGGACTTTTTATAATATTATAAGAGGGACAATCTCATGTGACAATGTGAGATTGACTCTCTTATAATACGTGTGTGGTTCACACACATGAACCGAGCCCCATCTTCACCATCTACTCTCTTGAAAAAAATTCCATCCCCGTGTCAGGGCCCCGCTAATTTCGGGGAGAGAGATGACAAGAGTCACGAGGAGGCGTTGCTATCTAAGGGTTAGGGTTAGGTCCTTCACGCGAAGAACCGGCCTCGTCCTTCGCGCGCACTCGGCCGTCTGATCACGGCTGCATTGAGATGCGTGATGAAGTTAGATTGCCACTCTGAAAGCGCTGTTTAATTTCATTATGCCGTTACAATGGTTTTTTTTTGGGGGGTCTCTCTACCCAACTGCACCTTGGGAAATGATTAAAACCCATCCCTCTCATTTAAGTGATCCTCTCGTTCGACCGTGGTACCCTTTGCTCCTCTCTGCTCTCATCAATGGCTCCCTAACTTTCCCTCATCTTCTTTATCCTATTCTTCCTCTTTTCTCCCTTCTCCTTCTCCTTTGAGCACCTCGACACGAAAAGTTGGCCTTCATTGCAGTGGCCTTCGTGAGTTGGGTTGTTCTCTTTGTTGGCAGTGGAGGCTCTAATAGCTATAAAGAGAGATTTGATTGATCCCCATGGAGTTCAGAGTTCTAAGCAACTGAGATGAAGACTCTGTTGACCCTTGTAGCTAGACCATGATCACTTGCTTTTCTAAAAATCTTGTCATTGCTTGTTCGACTGTGCGGGTGAGGGTCGCCGCCGATATGGCGGAGGGCTTGGTGTACCACAGTCATCTTAAATATAAAATATATGAAGCTTAGCATGGTCCTTCATGGGGTTTGTGGGAGAATCCTTCGTGGCACCAGCTGGGAGAATCTCTC
>JAVJIF010015062.1:52500-65000 GCA_038442645.1 Agave tequilana | reverse complement strand
GAAGCGGATCGTTTTTTCAAAGTGATTAATGCGGGCGCATTTGCATCTTTTACCACTGAAGCACTTCTGCGCTTGACAAGTGGGCGTACGTGGTTGGTTTAAAAAAAGAAATAGCTGAAGCGAATACAATATGAAATTGAGTTTTTTTTCCTAATTATAATTTGACATAGAGGGTGTAGCGAAATGCCCCTATTTTAAAGTATATAATATTAATATATATGTCGCTTTCTTTCAAGCTAAGTGTTACATTGGTATATTAATTTAATTGCTACTTTTATCTGTTGCTTTTGCTCTTGAAGATGCTTGGGGATAAAATACGCGTGGGAGAAAAACGATATTGCACGTGGACACTCGTCACAACAGTCTCGACTGGCATCTCTACCCTAAAACTGAAAAATGAACAGCAAAAGAAAGAGTTTGTTGGGGGCTCCTCCTCTGATAAGTGGACTCAACGCCGATCTTTGGCTTCTCTCTCTTGCTTCTCTCTCTCTCTCTCACTCGGGATGGGATGGAGTTCTCACTTGCTTCTCTCTCTCACTCTCAAAAAATGGGGAGTATGGTGGAGAATTCAAAGAAGCCAGTACAATACAAAAGTTGGATAAAAAGTTAACAAGAGTAAGAGGCCAGTGCTAAAACAAAAGTTGGATATAAAAGTGTCTCTCTCGTTCGGCTGATGCTTGCCTAAACTAAATAAATTTACACAAGAATTATGGGGTAATTCTATGTTACAGTGAAAATGGTAATTTTGAGAATTATTTTTTAAAAAGAATTATGTGCCTTGTCTTTTACTTTTTCAGGAAAAATCCTTAAAAGTTAGTGAAATAATACCAACTCTAAAGCTTGTTTGATCGGAAGAGATAGGGATTTAAAAGCTAGGCAAACTTTCTTTTCTTTTTTTTTTTTTTTGGAGAAAAAAAGCTAGGAAAACTTTTACCAGCTCAAGTTAGCAAACAAAAGATCATGGTCATTAAAACAAAAGCACCTACCAGATTATGGTCCATTAAAACATTAGCACTTACCAAAAATATGCTGATTCTAGAATTACAATCACTGTGGTTCTTTTATAAAAGCAATAAATACTTCTAGCATCACTGCGATTCTATTTTTTTTTTTTTTGACATTTTCACTCTTAGCGAAAAGTCCAAAATGCCTCTTTTTTTTCCTCCCAGTATTAATCGCTTTGCAAATATTGATTGTTGGTATATATAGGATTGCGATCATGATCGCAGTGATCGCAGTCCTCACAGAAAAAAACCCTATTTCTGAGGATCGCGATCATGATCACAGTTCTTGTAAAAAAGCCTTATTTCTGAAGACAACGATCATGATCGTAGTTCTCATAAAAATGTCTTATTTCTGAGACTGTGACCACGATCGCAATTCTCACAAAAATATAATGCTCTAGTAAAGCATTTACTATTTTTGTGTCTATAAGTGTAACGGTGATAATAATATCAGAAGTATATCTCTCCTCTAAAAATAAGAATCCACTGGAGCTGGACAAACTTACTATCTCAAGTCAGCACACAAAAGCCACGTCTTTTCCTCCCACATGTGCCTCTTATATGGGGCTGTTTGTTTCGCCTTAAAAAGCGTAAAAGTCCATAATTCGTAAATGACTTACAACCTAATTATAACTACGATGTTTGTTGGACCGTAATTCGTAAAATACTTACGCAATCAACTACCACTCTCTTGCAACCCAATTACCACGCACTTACAGCCCAGTTACTGTTAATTTTATGGTCATGCAAATTTGTATTATTTTTTATGTTAATATAAATTTTTTTAATATTTAGCATTTTTAATATTTATTTTCAATATTAAAACTTTTTAAATCACCAAATAGTTAATTTTGTAGTCAACTTTTTCACTTACGACTTACATATTACGACAACCAAACACCGTAAAATACAATACACTTTTTCAATTAGAACTTTATATTACCAACCAAACAATGTAAAACTTATATGCATGTATCTCATTTACAACTGTAAAAGAGTTTACCAATTACGACTTACGAATTACTGTCAAATACGATAACCAAACAGACCTTATGTGTAGTATACTGTGCCCCCTTGACATGCTCGTTTCCTAAAAATCTTGTGCCAGCATGGTCATGCTCCCCATATAAGACTAGTGGGAAGGTTTTGGGAGTAAGTGGGGTACCTTTTTTCAAATTAAGTGTTATCAGAGGAGTTAGGTTAGAGAATCATTCGTGGCACCTAGGTGAAGCTCTCCCACTAAAATTGAAAAATGAAAAAAGAAAAGAAAAGAGGCTAGCACTAAATCATATTTTTCACTTTACACTTTACTTGCTCTCTCTCTCTCTCTCTCTCTCTCTCTCAAATGGGGAGTTAGTGGAGAATTAATTAATTAAGCCCTAGCTAGGTGAATGTGGGTTGCTTTGAGTCATTTAAGTACATTTAACAAAGTGGCACCTAGGTTAATTGCATTGAGTCCTTAGTGAACGAACCAGCTATGGGTTACTATAATTGGGTCGATCTAATCAGTATGATCTGACCCAATTATCGGACCTAGTGACAAGAGTTTCAGGTCCTCTTTGTTTGGTTGGAAGAGTTGGAGCTTCTTCATGGACACTCTTCACTTGTCTCTGTCATTGGTATCATATAATTCACCTTAATGTAGCTTAACTTAAGGGAGAGTAAGCTGCGCTATCAGCACATATTAAAGTCCATTTACTATCTAATGTTAGATGTTTTATGGAAAATTGGTTTTTCAATCAGGAAATAGTTTTCAAACTATATGTATTTTATTTACATATGTTGGTAACATTTAATTATTTGTTACAATAAAATAGTTTTGTCTTAAGATTGTTGGTATTCTGCTTAACAGGAATCAATCTGACAACTAATCAAGATCACTGAGATATCAACAATCTAATTGGCCAGGTCGGCAAATATCAGGTGGGAGGTTTTCCGTTCAATAGAACGTTCCTTAATTTAAGAACCACCTTTCAATTTCCTTCCTTGGTTAAACACCAATTAGACTGAATCTAAATCAGTCACGATATACTGTTAAAGTATATCCCCTGTATAAAGGACTTAATCCACTTATACAATATTTGGAGTGAGGTACGCTTAGAGCGAATCTCCTTAAGACAATTACGTCCCTCGCACCGGTGCTAACGGGATAACGGACGCTGGTCTTCCAAGATACAACACTCCTTCACGGTATTTGGATAGCACTACCAAATCACCGTACGGTCGAACCGTAGTCAACCAGTACCTTCACAGGATCGTTGAAGCAGCGGTACAAGGACAAATTTCGGATGAATATTTGCCTTTAATTTGGAGTAGCACCCACTGTTGAGGACGATGGAAGGTTGAAGAATACTCTTCTTCAGAAGTACCAGATTCAGACAACAATTTTATAAAAAGAATCTGTTGAATTTTCTGATTCCTCTTTCAGAACGAATTTTGCAGAATCTTCTTTGGAAGTCGCTTCGGAAACCGAGTTACGGATTTCCCACTTCCCTTTTGGAAGTCACTTCACTTCAGAACTCTACTTCCTAGTTCAGAACGCAGACTTGCTTCTGCTTCAGAACTTAGACAGAAAGAGAGAGAGAGAGAGTTATTTGCTCTTGGTGTGTTTTTCAATTGAGAGATGGAAGCGCTTTATATAGCGCTCCAGGAGGGGCCAACAGGTTCGAACCCAACGAAAGGATGCAACAGTTCTGTAGACCGAATTGTTGCAACCTTTGGCCGTCCAATTGGTTCGCAACCTTTGGCAGTCCAATTGGTTCACAACCGTTGGTCGTCCAATTGGTTCGCAACCTTTGGCAGTCCAACTGGTTCGCAACCTTTGGCGGATCGGTTCAGATCCTGACAGCGGAGCGGGTCTGTTGGCGGGGCGGATCCGAAGTGGCCCATACCCTTGAGACCTGATTCAAAAAGAACGCGCCGGCAGGCCGCCAGCGGCGGCGCGCGCGCGCGCATGCACACATGTGCGGGCGGGCATAGACCAATTGGTTCGCAACCTTTGGCAGTCCAACTGGTTCGCAACTTTGGCGGATCGGTTCAGATCCTGATAGCGGAGCGGGTCTGTTGGCGGGGCGGATCGGAGCTGGTCTAGTTCGGATCCGAAGTGGCCCATACCCTTGAGACCTGATTCAAAAAGAACCAGGCAGGGTAGGAACCTGAACCTGAACCCGAACCCAGGCCCAGGCCCAGGCCCAGGCCCGAGTCCAAGCCCGAGCCCGGGCAGCGGCGGCGCGCGCGCGCATGCACACATGTGCGGGCGGGCATAGATCTCTCCCAATCGCGCGCGAAAACTTCAAGTACCCAAAGGGCACGCCCTTTGTTCTCAATTTTCTCTATTTATACACAACAAACTTCCATCCCATGGCCAATGTGGGACTAAATGCTTTAGCTACCTTTAGTCCCGTTTTGGCTTTGAATTAGGCAATCTTTAGACTTGAATATCTCATTCATTCGAAGTCAGAATTGAACATGTGAATACCACGTTCATCCCCAATGGAAGGAGAACACACTCCAACCATCATCCAATTGATTCGATCAACGGATCTCGCCATAATTCAACTCGAAGATTCATACTTATATTCTTCAATTCCAACAATAATTTCTCATTAGTGCAAACTAGTTAGACATGAGCTGGGTTTGGTTAATACAACCAAGACTTTTGGACTTCTTTCATTGAATCCGACCACAAGACTTTTGGAATTTCCTAATTATGAGTTGATAACCTTATGGGTTTCTCTCATTTAGTGATTGATAACCTTTTAGCTTTCCTCGTTAAAGTGTCTAATGATCCTTGGGCTACATTATTGAATATGGACATAACTTTTTGGGCTTACCTCATTATGTGTTGGTGACTCTTGAGCTAGATTCATTTAATCTAGACGAGGCCCTTGAGCTATCCTCATTAAGGGATGGTGACCCTTGAATTTCTAGTGGAGTCGTATAAATAGGCTCCCTTGTAGTTCATTTGGGACATGACAAAAACAATTGAAGAAAATCACTAAATTAACAAGAGTGTGTTTAGTTAGTAAGTAGAGTCCGGTCTTGCGTCAGACCGAAGAGGTCACTTGCCTAATCAGATCGAGGAGATCACCAAAGAATCTGGTTGGTGCAGATCAGAATTCTTCAACTGCTGTTCCTGGAGGCAATTTGACTTTGGATCCTTGCACCATAGTAGGTCAAATATTGCTTCAAGCACATAGTTCAAGGATGCACAAAAGCTCTACTACAAAACTATACAGCTATTTTGGGGTCCCTTCGATCTTGAGATCTATTGATTCGGAGTCGCATTCTTGGAGTCACTTTGCTACTAGGAACATATGGGCTTCGTGTCGCCTTCTCGGAGTCATTTCGCTACTCAGGAGCATCTTGACTTTGTACCGCCTTTTCATAGTCACTTCGCTACTCGGGAACATTCGCTACTCGGAGACACCACGACATCGTGTTCGCTTCTCGGAGTCACTTTGCTATTGGGGAACACCCAGACCTAGTGTTACTTCTCGGAGTCACTTTGCAGTTCAGGAACACTCCAATTTTCGTGTCGCAATTCACAGCAAAGAAAAAATCACTTCTCTCTAGTTCTGCATTTCACATTTTTGCCCTAACATCAAACTAGGCTAATGAGCCTAAGCATCAAGCTAGGTAGCTGTGAAGGCCAGTTAGCGGCAAAATAGAAGCACAAACAGTACTCATGGAAAATGACGTGCCTTTACTTTTGTGGGCAGAGACAAAAGACTTGACCAACTCCTCACAACTCACAAGCCTCAAGGGGCCAGGGCCACAAGGCCCACAACAAATCTCAGGTCAGTACTAGCACTGTACACCAAGTGTATATGGGCCCCACCAACACCGACCCGAGGGCCAGAGGTCCCAAATTATTGGCTCCGAAGGTTGAGGATCTCTCATCTCTCTAAAGTCTAAACTCTCAGCCCCAAAGAAAAGATTGAGAGATTCCCTACCCCACTAAAAAAAAAAGTGAATAAAAGAAGCTTAGACATGTGATTGGGAGGTTGGAATCCCTTCAAAAGCTCAAAACATAACTATAGCAGAGAAAGAAAAAGAAAAAGAAAATCTTATAATCATCATCAATCAAAGCTAAGGCTATCCCAATGCAATAAAAACATCCAAGAGGAAACAAAAGCAAAGGAAGTGGAAAAGAGAAGATGTGCCGCCTCAAATTTGTGAAACCCACTTGCATTCGTGAGTTATTTAATAGTTACATTCATGCGCCAGTAAGAGTGTCCGAATGAGGAGAGAAGAATTTCAGAAGTTCTGGCTGCAAAGAGCAAGTCCCCCGGTATTTTGCACCGGCACACCCATTGGTGTCTTAAACTGGCATCTCTCTCCTAAAAAATTGGAAAAATGAAAAGCAAAAAAAGACAAAAGGCTCCTCTAATTTCTGGACCGCACGTTGGAATTGCGGGCCCTCACGTAAACTTGGAGCCTTCCTTGTTGGCCCTCGGCATAAAAGTGAGCCTTCTGAGCCACGTGAAATGGGGCCCACGCAACCGCCCCTCACTATAAATTGGAAATGGAGGGAAGTTGAGTGCATCTGCAGAATCTTTGAATATTTGAAGCGTAGCATGGTTCTTCATGGGTTCTGTGTAGCTTGTCCATGAATAGTAAAGCAAGGAAGAAGTAGCCAGTGAGAAACATAAGATGAGGCCGGGCGCGGCGCGGTGGAGACGAGGGACAGGGAGATCATCAAAGCTCTACCAGAGAGTTTCGCTGATTTATCGGGGCGAAGAGGAAGAAGAATCATCGGCCTCTTCACCAAGGATCCAACAACTCTCCTACAGTCAGGTACTCGTATCGCTTTTCCAATTACGTCTGCCTCAATGTTTCAATATTTTTACATAGAACGTGGTACTCTCTCTAATGGATGCTTCATATCTCCCTCTTTCTCTTAACCCAGAGCGAGAGGTTATCGGAGAGGTCAGGTTTATCAATTCTTATCCCGAGTACGGGAGGGGAGAACGTCCACACCGAACAAGTGATCACGGAACCTGGCATTTAAGAGAAACAACGGCGAGCTACAACGAACAAGGGAACCGAATCGGTTTTATGAGCAAGTACGATTACAGGCCAAGAAGGAAAGGTGGCCGTGAACAAGGGCCAAAATTGGGCTTAAGGGAATACGCATACTATCCCGTCGGTGTAAGTACCATGATCTCAATTTTATTTTTTCGTGAGAGAGAGAGAGAGAGAGAGAGGGAGGGAGGGAGGGAGGGAGGGAGGGAGGGAGGGCGAGGGAGAGGGAGAGGGAGAGGGAGGGAGAGGGATGGGGCCCTAGCCCCGACGATATGATTTCAATGTTTAATTCATTTTCAGTGCTAAATCAATAAACAAGCATGAAATTATCTAAAGAGCTTCAAGTGTTGGTACCTTGATATTTAATTAAAATTTCCTCTTGATGTACATTAACGTGCAGTCTAATGAGCATTCTCTTTGCATCATCTATGAGAAGAGGCCGAAGAAGGAATCTAGGCATAATGGGGAAGGATCATCAGTTGAGCAGCAGCAGCCAAACCAGCAGATTGCACCACCACCAGCAAACCCTAATTATGCTGCTGCAGGTCCTATTGCAGCAGCGGCGGCGGTGGAGGGTTGGGATTTGTTCGATGATTTCTCCAAAAGTGGTTTCGGGAGCTTGGACTTCAGTGATGAAGGATGGAAAGACAGCCGTTATGATCATCATATATATCAGAGGCATGTATGATTGAAGAGGACTCTAGTAATTAATATATATGTGCCAATCACTTTCCTACATTCTCATATAGCGTCCACATTAGTGAATGCCACAGTAATTGGAAGAAAACTAAGGGAGAAAAAACTATTTATATGTTAGATAATGTTTGCTAGCTGGTTACTGTTTTGTACATTTGGTTTACCTCTTTAATTTAGCTTTAAGGATTAAATTATGATAACTGTAGTATAAAATTATGACCATCTTCATTGATTGATCTGATATGATGAATATTTGTGTGTGTGTGCGTGTAGTACTGAATGCCTTTGAAGATATTCGGGGGTACTCAATTTCCATGCATGCATGCCTCTACTTCCTCTTGAGAACATGCGCTTGTTTGAAGTATGTTGGCTGGCCATGAAATGATATTATATTCTTTAATTTTAATGGCTGCAAGCAGCAACCCACACTCACCTAGCTAGGCCTTAATTAATTAATAATTTCTTTTGATTTTGATTATTTTATGAAATCATTCATGTCAAAGTCTCCACCGTCATTCTGCCCGAATCCTTCCCATTCAAATACAACTCTCCCACATTCAAATACAGAATCTACTCTATTGAAGTTGATCTATATTATTTCATGTATTTATAAACCAAAATCAAGTATTTTGAATATTTTTTGCCCATCTATCAAGCCGTACAAAATGGACAGCCGAAAGTAGTGAGTTACTTAGATCTGTGTCTTTAGACATACAAATTCTCGATCGGGCCATTTGATCATTATCTAAACATTTAAAAACTCATACAAATCAATTTTTTTAGGTTTCAAATGTTTTACACCGTTAAACAAACCAACTCACTATTTAGGCCGTCTGTTTTTTCCCTACTTGATGAATGGGAAAAAAGTATTCAAAATACTTGATTTTTGGTTTATAGATACTTGAAATAATACAAATCAAATTCAACGGAGTGGATCTTGTATTCGAATATCGGATGTTGGTATTTTAGTGGGAAGGATCCGACCTCGAATCTTTTCGGAATGACATAGTCTCTCTCTCTGTATATATATTTGTTTTTTTTGGGGTGACTAATTAGATTTTAGTTGGTAATAAAGAAGAAATATTCAATTGAAAATAGAAAGGAAAAAGGAAGGAATAACATGCATTGTGTGTGAGGAACATGTGAATGAACTCACGTGATTAACCCCGCCAATGAGGGAATTACACGCCCAAACAATTGATTAACACAGCAGCAGTAGCAACCACAACAAGTTGACAATCAAGATAAATACATGAGATGAAGAAAACTTTTGTAATCTTGTTTGAAAATAATACTGTTAATTGATGAAGAGATTGAATATACAACTATTAGGCAAAGGAGGAGCATGAAAGAAAAAGGGTTAGATCCCCTGCATTCCCCTCATCGCACCAAGCATTTTATATATTATTTATTTTTTAACGAGAATTGTTTGAATGGTTGCTTCAAATATTGTGATTGGCACATGATACAAGCACAGTTCTTTTAAAAAATGATACAAGGCACAGTGATTCTGAGCTTAGAACAATGAAAGGAGCCAATGATCCTCATCTCAAGTATCAAGAACATAAGAAATTATACATTCTTTAGGACATTGAGTTTTTGGACTTGGACAATATATATATATATATATATGTGGAAAATAATCTTATGAGAACGATTCTCAAATTAAGCTTCATAAGAGCTCCACTGTAAGCCACCCAAGCTATTCATCTTATAAAAAAATCATGCGATTCTGGACTTTTTTACCTATACATCAAATGGCATCTTTTTTCTATGACTAATGTAACCCCCTGCTCCCTGATGTACGTATCACAGTATTAGTACGCGATACGACGTATAAATTGCTTGGACCTTTCTGGTAGTCCAACTGAACTGATTTCAGTTTCAAAAATTATTTTCTAATATTGAGATTTTTCAGGATTTTCTGGAATTTTTCTGGATTCTTTTGGAAAATCTCCGTAGTCGGTGTCGACCGATACCGATAATCGGCTTTACGATTTTTCTTTCACAAAAAGAATTGTATTTTGAGAATCCGCTTTCACCTTGTGTCTTAAAATCATATGATCTACGTTATGGTATTTTTGGAGATTTTTCTGAATTTATGAAAAATCGGGCCAAACCGGTGTCGCCCAATATCGGCGATACCTTTCAGGATTTTTAACTTGTAAATCAGACTGAATTTCTTCAAACCGTTTTCATATTACGTCTCAGAATAATATTCTCTATTTTCTGTAATTTCTGGACACCGTTCAGAACTAGTCGAATTTGGGCCGACTTAAATAATAATATTTTAATGATTTAAATCCTTTCTTTTCTTATCTTTTTCTTTCCTCTTCTCCATTTCTCCAGAGATTTTCCCCACCGCCATTCTCTCCACCGCCTTCTCTCTCTCTTCTTCCCCCTTAAAATCCTCTTTCTCTCTCCCTCTCTAATTCAAAAATCCCCTCTCTCTCTCTCTCTCTCTCTCTCTCTCTCTCTCTCTCTCTCTCTCTTCCCCCTTCTCTGTTTCAGGCCAGGGGCGGGGCTTGACCCGCGCCTGCGGCCAGAGGTGGCCGACGCCACCGCGCCGCCGGCCAGGCGCCGCCGGCTAGGGCGCCGCCCCTTCTCCTCCTATGTTTCCTCCCCACTTCTTCTTCTTCTTCTTCTTCTTTTTCTCTCCTTTCTCTGTAAATTCTCCCCCTCACTCTCTCACCCTTTCTCTCCCTCTCTCTCTTACTCTCTCTCTCTCGGCTGGCCGAACCGCCGCCGCCGCCGCTGCCGGCGGCCGGGGCCGCCGCCGGCAGGCAGCCAGCGCCGCCGGCCAGCTGGGTTGGCCGGCCGCGCAGGAGCAGCTGCTGCTGCTGCTGCTGTTAATTATCTTTGTGGGTTTGGGTTAAGCCCAAACCCATTAACCTCTAATGGGTTAAGTGGGAAACCCATTAAATCCAACCCGTTAACCCGTTAACCCTTTACCCATTAATTTAAGTTATGGGTTCGGGTTATCAGATCCAAACCCGACCCGTTATGAGCCTAAACCCGCTCCAAACCCAATAAAGGTAATTTTGCATAAAACCCCCTGCTACTTTTTATTATTTGCATTTAAAATATTTTTATTTACATATTTAACCCATTTGATTATTTTAGTGTTCGGGCGATATCGGGAGCATCTGGACTCCGATTTGGACGATTCTGGATCCGTTGCGATCGTGGGAAAGAGAGCTATCTTCACATGGCTAGTTGTGAGTGTTTTCTTTTTCTAAATTATATTTATTTATTCATGTTTAGCTTTCGTTATGAAACCGTAATTATGGGTTAGTTAAATTAAGAACTTAACTCAGGAAACGTCATGTTTTGTAATAAGAATTTGTATACAATGTGAGTAAACATAGACACTAAGCTAGATGATCAATTAAAGAATCACTAGACACTGTTACTGCATGGATAACTATTATGGTTACACACTACTGCTACTTGGACACCAAGACACGCGTACTTCATTATACGGGATCTTGTCACTATTCCACTGTCACCCTTACCGACCCACTGGTACACTAAGCACCGTAGTGCATGTAGATATCGGTTACACGGGATATCGGTATTGCATGTAGCTTTCATGTAGTTTCATGTACACGTCTCACCATTACATATGTTTGTGACCTACTGATATACGGATACACTAGTACACTGGATACCGTCATGTTAGATTGATATCCTCGTTACATAGATGCACTGATCACTGTTATTACATGCACTATCACAGGGATATTATACGGATTATCGCTACACATAGATGTTCCACTGGTACACGAATAGACCAATGCACGGACTACCGCATTTCATATTATTGTTACCGTTATGTCATGTTTACATATCACTGTTACACATGCATGTCATGTTTCCATATCCCTGTTACACATGCATGTATGGTTTCTTTATTCTTGTCATGTGGATTCCCGTTCATATTACATGTATTCCATGTTACCGTATTCATGTTATATGATTGTTTCCTGTTACTGATATGGATATTCTCATTACTGGACATGAGAGCTGTTGATATGCGATATGTGGAATCCCACATCTATTGTTCTCGTTTCTCGTTATATTGTTCCCGTTTCCCGTTATATTGTTCTATGCTATCAACAGAGCTCAGGTCCAGTTATCATGTTACCCGTATCATGTACTGTATTTGTTCTTATTACATTGTATACTTGACATATCAGATCATAAAGCTAACTTGGGTATGGGGGAGACTTGACGGTTGATTAGATCTTATCGGGTGATGTACTGGATCCATATTGTTCTCCCACTGCAGGGGACGGTAGTGCTACCTACCAATTGCTCCATGAGCTCCCGTTACTTGATTATTGTTCCCCTCTTAGCGGAGGGCCCTGGTCTCAGCAGCCAGGGGTTTGTTTAAGGCCGTGATCCCGGGTATGCACGGGATACACCTACCCGATAAGAGCTCCTCGACCATGGGTTTCCAATTAACATAATAAAACAGTATACACAATAGTGACGTCGGGAACACTTGTTATTTGGTCACTCTCTCGTTTGGATAATGGTACCCGTATGCCATGTCCGGATGGGTTCGACTGGAGTGCGGGCTCCAGTATGAACTACCAGTGGTATGGGACACTGGAAGAGAGTGATTAAAATACCAGGTGGTACTGATTGCTACTATTGTATAAATGACATGACTTGCCTGATACATGTATACTATCTTGTTACTGTTCCTGATCATTTATCCGCTATCATGTGACATGTATGCGTTGTTACTTTACCTGTTTCATGCTT
>JAVJIF010015062.1:0-47500 GCA_038442645.1 Agave tequilana | reverse complement strand
AGAGACGAGAATTTACGAGATTCGACAAGATGCCTACGTCCCCGAGGTAGAAAAGAGAGAAATCTATTGATATACACAAGGTTACAAGAGGATTTGCAAGTGATTCTCTCAAGAAATCACTTGTCTATCATATCACAAAAACATGGGTTACATCCTTTATTTATAAGGAGGAGAAGAAAACCCCTCAAAACAGCTCAGGTCAGGTCCAGAATTTACTCTGACCTGATCGCCGGTTGACCACCTGGTCGACCGCTCAATGCTCTAGTCTTTTCCAGGACTTACCGAAAAGATTGGTCGACCGGTCGTCTACTGATCCAATAGATTTCTTCTTTACTATCCAGATCGATCGACTGTTCGGTCGATCGATGTGCTGGGTATCTTATCCCCCTGTGCTGGGGATGTCGACCGAAGTTCTGTCATAGAGTTTAAAAAACTCTATTGTCCATGTTTCTGACCCTTTCTCTCTCTATATTCTCCACCTCGGTGAAATTTTTTCAAATCTGAGCTGAACTCCAATGAACTCCTGGTGAAACCGACACACGATCTCAGTGAAATTAACATACGATCTCGACTTGAGCGCTCTAGTCAAAATCGACACACGATCTCGGTGAAATTGACATACGATCTGGACAAAATTGACACACGAACTCCTTGGGAGATTGACTAAAAAGTTGTTAGAAATTAACTTTTGCCTAATCGGTGACTAGATAGGGGATTGAGAGACAAAACCTCAAAGATTGGTGGTTTGGTATAATTAGGCCCATCTTGACGGATACCTCCCACCAATCTTGTCACCTACCTGGCCGATTAACTTGTGGTTAAAGTCTGTAATATATCTCCCGCAAATAATCTAAAGTTAGGAGTCATCAAGATCTAAGTTTACCCTAAAATATGATTGATTGATTTTGTTTTTTTTGGTGAATTGGTTTGAATTGATTGTACATGTAAGAGTGGTCAAGAGACCCAATTACATCTAGATTGATTAAGACTAAGTCACCCCACAACCTAATTAAAAACAAATCACCACTAAATAAAAAATTAAAAATAATATTCCCCATGGCCTATCCAAATTCATTTGGGTACAATTATTTTATAGGCCAAATTCATCTTTCCATCCACCAACTTCTTTTCCGAATTTCATTCTCAACCAACCCTCTCATCTTTTACATCCTATCTGATCATTTGGTATAATTATTGTAATAATCCATCTCATTTTTCGGAATAGTGTCTCTCGATAGGGCATTCTTTAAGATGAGGTTCAAATTAGTTTCACACATTTCAAGAACCTATGAGCGAACCTTATCCATCACATAAATTAGAATTCAATAACAATCATAAGAGGACACACAAACTTCACACCAAATTCTAGGTGACAATGTTCACACTGGGCTTACCTAGAGATGATGGCTAATAATTTAGCGGTAGAGCAAGAGGAGGATTCATTTTCTACTTAACCTATTCTTGATCCAAAACCAAATATACCTATGTCAATTCAAGAACACATCAATAGAGATAGAATGAAAAAGTTCAAAGTGGGAAACCCATGTCAATTCTAAATCATGCTCGTCTTCATGAAGAAAATGAGTTCAATAATGAACTCGATAAGGAAGTATGCAAATTAAACAACTATCGTTGATTTGAGACAAACTGATTAGAGATCATTGGATTGAATATACACCTCGTAGGGAGCAAGTTGAGTCTTATAGTGAGGATAAATGTGATGATGAATCTTTGTGTTTGGATGAAGTATTTTAAGATGATTTAGATACACATACACCTCCCAAGGAGAAAGATGAATTATATTGTGAGGATGTTTGTGAAAATGATGAGCCTCTATTTCTTGATATACTGTTTAAAGATGAGTACGATCATAGTGGTGAGAAAATATGTATTAAGGATATTACATCTAGAGTTCCCTTTGAGTGAAGGAAGCTTGATTTAAGTATCTACACATTCAATGAATCAACTAATGATCAATCATTTGAAAACATAACTGAAGAACCTCAAATTGATAAAGCTTTAAAAACCTTTGAAGATGAACTAAACTGTTAGGATGAATCGATTAGGGATGCTTTGGTTAGTTATATACCTCCGAAAAATATGGTTAATTCAAGGCTTGATGAGATGTATGAGGAAAAGTTCAAAAATCTAAGTATTCATATCGTTTATGCGCCAACCATAATGTATAACGAGGATGAATTTGGGAAGAGTGGTGGAGGGAAGAAGAGTAGGAGGAAGTTGAGGAAAATGATGAATAAGTTGGAGATGATGAACACTGAGTTGACAAAAAGATTGACTTCTCCAATTTTATCACTAAAGAGGACACACTGGGATGATTGATTGGTAGTGAAAAGTGCATTTTTATCATGACATTTATCATCACATTTTCATATTTATTCATATAATTCTGCACATTTACTAATATTTTATGATTTATTGTGTGCAGGCCTTGAGTTCTTATTTAATAATAAATAAAGCCTAAAAGAAGCCCAAAAGCCCATGTTTGAAGCCCAAGTGCAAAAGTGCAAATACACAAGGGCCAAAGTTGCAAATATTAAAGAAGAGGAAGGATAGACTTCTATTCAACCCTAAACACTTGCAGGATGAGGATAAAAGCCAAAGAAGGAGAATTTAAGATCACAAATTCATGGATAAAAGATTTGAGATCTAGGTAACTTGATTCCCAAGTTATATCCAAATCCAAAGATGAAGAGCCTAGATTCAATTTCCAGAAGGATAATCCTAGATGGACGGACCAGAGGATGCCACGCGAGAAAGCGCGTGGCATTTGGCTACAAAAGTGCCGCGTTTCCGCGGCAAATTTCCCGTTTTCGCGGCATTCCTGAGGCGGTTGGCGATGCGTTTTCGTTGAGGAGTTGTACTGGGACTCTACTTCCTATATCTCCTATAAATACCCCTGCAGAGCAACAGAGAAGGGGCGTCCAGACACAGAATCTACAGAGCTAAATCTAGGTTTTTAGGCTAACTTGTAATTTAGGTTAGGTTTTTCTTTTTGTAATTTTTGTAACTGAGAGTGAAGGAAGCTTTCATGGAGGAAGGAGTCCATGCTTGTACTGAGGTGACAGCGGTGTAAGCCTACTTTTCTTCCATTGCTAATGAAATCCACTCAA
The DNA here is from genome assembly GCA_038442645.1 of Agave tequilana. Classification (NCBI taxonomy): domain Eukaryota; kingdom Viridiplantae; phylum Streptophyta; class Magnoliopsida; order Asparagales; family Asparagaceae; genus Agave; species Agave tequilana. Next base: position 44,369 of record JAVJIF010015062.1, on the reverse strand, counting down.
ATCCACTCAAAGGTTTGTCTTTGTTATGTCTATTCTTGTTATTCATGTTTTATTCTCTTTTATTTTTCTATTCTTGTGCTATTCTCTCTAATGACTTGCAAACCGTGAGATTCGATTGCTTCGAGACTGCCTAGCCCAAGAAGAGCCCTTGATGGCCTATGGAGATGAACAAGCCTTTTCTTGCTAGTGTAGTTCGTCTTTTCTTTTCGTAGTGTAGATCGAGAAGGTGGAAGATCCTATATCCCATGCTTGCATGCCTTCCAAGACAAGGTAAGTCGTCGCAAACGGATCAAAGGTAAGTAGGGCAGAAGAGGTAAGTAATTATTTTTAGTTTTTCTTTCTTTCTTTCTTTCTAATTTTAGTTTAGATCCACATCTTCCACATCTTTTCAAATTCTTTTCACCACACTTCCTTGTAAATACCATCATAACTAATAAAATAAATAAAAATTTTAGAGAATCTTACAAACGCTTCCATCGCTAGTCCTCCCTGAGGATCACGACCCGCATAGCCTGCTACAGCGGATTCGAATTGAGCACTTGCACATCTTGTTATAAATCTAATATTCCATATTTTGTGTGCAGGAAAAACTCAATCAAAATTTTGGCGCCGTTGCCGGGGATTTCATATTTTTCTTCAACCAAACTGAGGTTAGTGTTTCTTCCTTTTCTTTTCTTTTCTTTTATTCTTGTAAGATTAAATCACAACACTTCTCCCAATTCTTTCTTTTCAACTTGTTCTAAATCTAACATTCTTTATTTTGTTGCACAGGTTTGGAGAACAGAAAAACAGCAACAGAAGTGGACATATAGCAACTTTGTGCCTCTGCCCTAGAAGGCAGAGCAGCAGAGCCTACTCATCTGCCGCGCAAACGCGGCAATAGCCGCGGATCCGCGGCAATAGTAGTGAACTACTGACGTATCTTTCTGCTGGTTGCTAAAAGTGCAAGATTTGTTTTCTGCTCTGTTAAAATTTGTTCTGTGATAAACCTGTATACTGCTAATTAATTCAACAGTAAAATATTTGTTGTAAAAGATAAAAATTGATTAGATGTTTGCATCCTAGGCACGTGTCTTTTCAATTCCTTTATTTTACTGTTGAAGAGTGCTGGAGCAAGGTACGTTCGCATTGCATGTAGAATAGGACTCATCTCTTGGTTGATGCTTTGAGTGAATCTTATTTACATATTTTGTACACTTGCACAAATTTATTTTAAGGGCATAACCCATTAACAAGATAAGGTGGGGATTTCATCACCCTTCCTTAGCCCAAAAATCATATCCCAAGCACTCACTAACCCAAGCCTAACTTAAAATTAGTAGACGTTGGCCCTAGGGATATCTCAGACTCAATTAGGAGATTATCCTGAGGGGGAACGGTGCTGGAAGTTGACTCTTGCCAAATCAGTGTCTAGGAGGGGATTGAGGGCCGAAAGCCCGAAGATTGGTGGTTATTTAATTAAGGAATGTCTTTGACGGAAAACCTCCCACCACTCTTGCCCTGACCTGGCTGATTAACTTGTGGTCAAAGTCTACACCCTACCTCCCGTAGACAGTCTAACCAGTTAGGAGTCGTCTAGGTCATAGGTCTACCCTAACTTAGGTTAGAATTTTTTCTTTTTTTTGTTTGCTTATTTGTTTTCTTTTTCTTTTGTTTGTGTTTGTGTGATATGGCATATAATAATTTTTCCAACTTTAATCCATATTACACACCTAATTCTTTTTCGGATATTACCAACCCGGCATATCATAACTTTGACCAATCTAGTGTGCCGGAATGGTCTTATCCGAATAATTATAACCCATACCCCCATCTTATGACCATGATTTTCATACTTTCAACTCTTCACAGAGTTCATGGGGTTTCGCTTCCCCCGAGTCTAATTCTCAACCAATTTGTCCTCCGTCTCCACCTTGTCCACAATATTCCCAAGATTCATACTCAGATCCACCCAGTCAGAATAGACTGCCATCTATCGGGGAAATGATAAGTATGCATGAGTCCAAGCAACAATTACCATCAATCGCAGACATGATGATGCGTGAGTCCACCGACTCACAACTTCATCACGATTACACTTCATCCTTTCAAGTCCAATCACAACATGATGCACCTATCAACTATGAAAGGATGCTTGCAGCCATGACTCAGGCTAGATTAGCCCGTGATCATGATATAGATATGATGGTTCAATCTTTACGTTCTCACCGTTCGGCCATTTCTGATATCGCTGACCACTCTCTTAGAGTCGACGAACCAAGTTGCTTTGGACAACAAGATTCTAATTCAGTGCCATCATGTGAACTTGCCGAAAGTTCAAATTTTGATAATTTGGCAAGTTTTTCCTTTCCTGAAATAGAACTTGAGCATGAATATGATCATGATCTTCCACTCGATGATTCAATTTTATTTCCTGATCCAATAATGACTCCAGTGTCTCTACCTGATTTCACTTTTCCCGAGTCAACATTGGACCCTATTCCAATTCATCATGAAATTGAATCACCCATTCTTAATGATCATATTGAACTTGACCAATTGTGTAATTTTGAAAATCCTATGGATAAATTGGCAAGTTCTTTTTATTACATTGAACCCAATGAGATATGTGACCTAGATTCTCAAATCTATGATCAAGTTCAAATTCCTGAATCATTATTGACTCCTGTTTTGTTACCCGACTTAGGTAATCTTTTAGAGTCAGTTTTGATTCCCACATCTATCATTCCTGAACTTGAATCACCAACATTGAGTCACATTTCATTGTGGGAAACTGATTGTGGACTTGAGTTTCAGCTTATTGATTTGGACCCACTTCCTGAACCTAGCCCGACTCCTGAACCCTTACTTGATTTAAGTTTCTTTGCTGAGTCGGTATTCGTTCCCATAATTACGACGTCCAAGTCAATCATTCCATCTTTTCACACTCCATTTGGGACAAGGCGGTTGACACAATTGACTCTGAAATTTATTATGAAATTTGGAAATTTGATGGGTTGGAAATTTTAAAAAATGATCACACATACATTTTCGTGGGTTATACAAGAAAAATTTCTGGTGGGTTCCACCAAATTATATGTTATCTTGATTGGGTAGCAACGCTTGGCCCAATAAGACCACCTCCGGAACCACCACCTTAAGGTAACTTCTGCCTTCCCTTGTTCTTTTTCATGCATATATGCATTCATTCATACATTGTGGACAATGCATGAGATAAGTGTGGGGGTGGGCTTTACTAACATACTAACATAGGTAGACAGCCACCGACTTTAAGTTCGCTACATGGGTGGATTAGAAAGCCTAAGAAGACTAAGAAATATAATATATGTATTAACACATCTAATAATCAATTAGTTAGGTATGAGGGCCTCAAGAAGCCTTGATGCTTACACGAAAGAAAATTAGATGAGTTATACATATTAAAAAAAAAGAAGAAAAAAATAAAGAGGCATGAAAGTCCAAGTTAAGGAATTCCTAGTAAAAATTCATAAGGATACATATGATTTTTGGTAACGAAAAAGACTATACACAAAATTCAATTTTGATCCTTACTTAAAAATGAAAACAATTTACTTTATAAAGACTAAGTCTAAGAATGAATAAAAATGAGGATCCTAAAAACTTATAGATTACTTAGTCTTTTCAAAAGTATTTCTAATATTTCCTTTTATGGATTTTGTGGGTGTAATCCGCTGAAAACCCTCACGAGACAACACTCGTCCTCTAGGGTAACCTAGAGGTTTAACGGCTTGTTGCACGTGCTAAGTGCAACCGTGATTCCTACGAAAGTGAGTTAGGTTAGATTAATTTTCTTTTTCTTTTTCTTTTTCTTTGTTTTTACTCGAGGACGAGCAAAAAGATAAGTGTGAGGGTGTGATTGGTAGTGAAAAGTGCATTTTTATCATGACATTTACCATCACATTTTCATATTTATTCATATAATTCTGCACATTTACTAATATTTTATGATTTATTGTGTGCAGGCCTTGAGTTCTTATTTTAATAATAAATAAAGCCTAAAAGAAGCCCAAAAGCCCATGTTTGAAGCCCAAGTACAAAAGTACAAATACCAAATGTCAAAAGTGCAAATACACAAGCGCCAAAGTTGCAAATATTAAAGAAGAGGGAAGGATAGACTTCTATTCAACCCTAAACACTTGCAGGATGAGGATAAAAGCCAAAGAAGGAGAATTTAAGATCACAAATTCGTGGATAAAAGATTTGAGATTTAGGTAACTTGATTCCCAAGTTATATCCAAATCCAAAGATGAAGAGCCTAGATTCAATTTTCAGAAGGATAATCCCAGATGGACGGACCAGAGGATGCCACGAGAGAAAGCGCGTGGCATTTGGCTACAAAGTGCCGCGTTTCCGCGGCAAATTTCCCGTTTCCGCGACAATCCTGAGGCGGTTGGCGATGCGTTTTCGTTGAGGAGTTGTACTGGGACTCTACTTCCTATATCTCCTATAAATACCCCTGCAGAGCAACAGAGAAGGGGCGTCCAGACACAGAAAATACAGAGCCAAAACTAGGGTTTTTAGGCTTTCTTCTAGTTTAGGTTTTCTTTTCTCTTTGTATTTTTATTTTTCCTTTTTGTAAACTGAGAGTGGAGGAAGCTTTCATGGAGGAAGGAGTTCATGCTTGTACTGAGGTGACATTGGTGTAAGCCAACATTTCTTCTATTGTTAATGAAATCTGCTCGAGGTTTGTCTTTTTTATTCTTGTTTTATTTCTTCATGTTTTATTCTTGTTTTCTCTGTTCTTGTTTTCTGTTATTGTTTCTCTCTAATATTTTGTGAACCATGAGATCTGATTGCTTCGAGACTGCCTAGCCGAAGAAGAGCACTTGATGGCTTATGGAGATGAACAATCCTTCTTTAGATTGTCTTTTCTTTTCATAGTGTAGGTAGCGAAGGTGGACGATCCTATACGCCATACTTGCACGCCTTCCAAGACAAGGTAAGTCGTTGCGAACAGATCAAAGGTAAGCAAGGTAGAAGAGGTTTGTATGTGTTATAGTTTCTTTCTTTTTAATTTAGTTTAGATCTTCATCTCTCCCACATTTATTCTTCACCTTCTCATTGTAAATATCATATACCATTGTAAATAAAAAAAAGAAAATAATTTTTAGAGAATCTTACAAACACTTCTATCGCTAGTCCCTCCCTGAGGATCACGACCCGCATAGCCACTGCTACCGCGGATTCGAATTGAGAACCTTGCACATCTTGTTTTAAATCTGATATTCTATATTTTGTGTGCAGGAAAAACTCAATCAATGATGAAAAGCGAGCTCGAGGAAAGAAACCACGCAAATTGATAATATCACCTCTATTACACTTTATTTCATGTATTCATACATTTCATTCATACATTGAGGACAATGTATGAGATAGGTGTGGGGGAGAGTTCACTAACATACTAACAAAGGCAGATTTAAAAACAAATTTAAAAAAATTAAATAAGAAATTGATATTTTGATTTATTCTTATAAGTAATTAAGTAATTTTAAGGAATAGGAAACTCATAATTAGGATTTCTTAATACTCAGTCAAAATAAGATTATTTGTTAGATTTTTAGGTTTAGGAGGAAAAATTGAAAAAGTATTTAATCTTAATTTTTTACTCTGATGAAATATGCATGCTTTAAACACTTACACACTTAGAATTCAAAACAAAAACTCTTGTGCCTTAGAAAAAAATATATATATGAAAAAAGAAAAGGAAAAAAATAATAAAACAAATTTAATTATTGATTAACTAGGTGCTTTGGCCTAAGGAAGCCTTGGTATTTATTTTCCTTTGAAATTGATCGGAGGAAACTTACAAAAAAAAATTGAAGAGCAAAATTACAAGTAATTCATTTAAGAAAGAATAAAACAATTACAAGTAGATCTCTTCTGAGAGTCTGGAGAAGTATGCCAGTGGGAATCTGATCAGCGCGTGATTACTTTATCCCGTCGACAATGCAGTCGGTCGGATGGTCAAGCCTTCTCAAGAGAATTTTCTTGTCACTTGGTTCTGAAAATCTTCTGAAGATAGAAGGCGTGTTGAGACCCTGGATGTAAGAGAGTTGAGTCTCTGAGATTTTTGGAAGCTTTTTAAAAGCAAGAGGACACACGTTCTCTTATATTTCTCCATACTTTTTTTGGCCCCTCTTCTCTTTTGAAAGGGGCTATCTATAGTGAAAATAGGAGTGTAACCGCTCTCTTGAATTCAGTGAGACTGAATCAGTCTATTAGCTTTACGCAAGGCTCAAAATAGCCTTATCACGAGGCTATCTGCGAGCTTCAGGTGAAGGTAGAAAGATCGTGCGAACTATTAATAGCCATTATGGCTTAATTGTTTCCACTTAATGTGGGACGAAGTGGGTAGGTGTAACCGCCCACTTAAAGTGGCATTAACCCCACTAAATTATCAGGATTGACCCACTAATCCCTCGTGAAATTTTGAAATGGTCAACTTATGACCTGGTAAAGCTTGTGGCGGAGCTAAGTAAGAGTTTCATGCGAAGCTCATTTTTCAAAGCTTCAAGCAAAGTTAGAAGTTAGCTCATAGCAGAGCTAGGTGAAGCTTCAAGCGAAATTAGGAGTTAGCTTAGAGCAGAGCTGGACCACTCCATCTTTAGCGAAACTGGGGATAAAGCTTCTAGCGACGCTTAAAGTTAGCCTTCAGCGGGGCTGATTGAAGTTTCGTGTGAAGCTAGTGGTTTCGGCCTTTTAGCGAAGCTAGTTCTCTTTTGGGCTCATGGAGGCCAGGTGTTTGATTAAGCTTAGCTTCATAGGTCTACTTTGACCTTTTCATAAGCAATTTTAGCTTACTGTCTGCTTCATAGATCAGTAGAGTCTAAGTCGCTGCTTTGTCCCTCGGAGATGGGCAAAAACTGGTCGTCAGCTTGTCTGCGACTTGTCTTTTATAAATGTCGACAAGTTAGATATCGTTCAGACGGTTAAAGAGTTATCTGAGATTTTTGCCTTTTTATAGTGTCAACAAAATCCCCTTCAAAGTTTTCATGAATCTGGAATGGATTGGTACAGATTCTGAAACACTTTGAATTTGCAGTCTGATACATGCATCGCTTAAGTCAGGAGAAATCCACGGGGTGTAACTGTACACTGAACTAGGTGATCAGATTGGTTTTACCCTAGGACTTTTCATGAATAATAAGCTCTTAGCGAAGATAAGAACAAGCTCTCAGCGGAGCTGGAGAATGTGCTCTCAACGGAGCTAAGAATGAGCTCTCAACGGAGCTGGAGTAAAGCTTCAATGCGAAGCTAAATAATGAGCTCTCGGGGAGGTAAGGTACAAGCTTTCAACAGAGCTAACAAAGCTTCTTGCGAAAATAAAGGAGGTTTTTGAGCGAAGTTAGCTAACTTCGTTGCCTTAGATCGTTTCAAATTAATTGAAACGACCTCTTGCGCTCCTTTTGAGGAGGCGAAGCTAGACACTTCTGTGTCTATAAGAAGCCCATTCGGCTGAATTTCAGAGAAGTATTTTCTTCTCTTCTCAAAAACTTTCAGAGTTTTAGAACTCTCTTTGTTTCAAGACCTTTTAGAACTTCGTATAAGATCTACTAGCTCCCAAACAACGCGCAGGGAAAGAGATTGCCACCTTTGCTATGGCGTTGCCGCCTCCGACGATTGAACGCCCCATTGCGGGTAGGGATTTTTTCCTTTTCAGAGATTTTTTTCATCTCTTTTTGAGGCCAATTTCAGTTATTTCATGGTGAATTTACCGTGATTCACCATGATCTAGTGATCTCAGAGAGTCGAACTCCTTTAATATTGATTCTATCAAATTTTAGGGGATATCATTCCCTTTTAATTTTGTGAATCAAAGTTAGAAACTGAAAGGTTTCTTTCTCAAGCTTCTATGTGAAGCTAGCCCTTAGGGCTTTTCGCACTCTGCCTTTGTGCAGAGTGCGAAGTTTAAGCTTCGCAGCGAAGCTAGATAGAGGGATTTACCCCTCTTAGGCATAATTGCCTCTTAAGCTTCTATGTGAAGCTAATACTTCGTGACTTACTGTACTCTGCCTTTGTGCAGAGTGTGAAGTTAAGCTTCGGGGCGAAGCTAATGCTAGGTTATCTTCGCTTGATAAGCGAAGCTATGCCTTAGCAATTTGTTACTTTCTGCACTCTGCCTTTGTGCAGAGTGCAAAGTCAAGCTTCGGGGCGAAACTAATACTAAGCTAGCTTCGTTTGACAAGCGAAATTATGCCTTAGCGATTTGCATTCTTCATTTCCCTTTTTTTTCTTTTGAATCAATAGGCTAACATGCTTTCTTCTTTCTGTTTTTGCAGTGCACTATGCTCCCGGCCTATTGAACAGCCTTTTGGGGTCAGCCAGGGGATTGAATGGGTATGTCAATCTGCAGTTCCAGAGGCAGGCTTCTTTATTCAGTGAAAGGAGCACTCCTAATCGCGATGCCCTGATTCATGCTAGAGATCAGCACACGATGAAGAGTATACTGACCACTGCTCCTCTAGAAGACCGTGATTGTTTTCCATTATGTTTGCAAAGGGGGAAAACTTACAATAAAAGGTTTGAGGAGCTAAATTACAAGTATTCTTAAAAAAAGATTACAAGTAGATCTCCTCAGAAATTCTGGAGAAGTGTGCCGATAGGAGTCTGGTCACCGCGCGACCACTTTGTCCCTTTGACGATGAGAGTGATGAGATTCCCTTCTCGCCTGGTTCGGGGAATCAGAGAATAGAAGGTGGTAGAACCCTCTTACTGCTTCTCAAAATCGCCTTCAATTAGGAATTCCTTCTCGCCTGGTTCTGGAGATTCCTTAAGAAGAGGACGAAGTTAGGGTATCAACACCTGGATAGAGAAAGCAATTCTCTAAAAGATCTCTGAATTCGAGAGCGCACGGTGCGTTATGAAGAAGCCTCTACTTGTGGAGTCCTCTCTCTTGCACCTTTCTCTCTGGTCTCCCCTCCTTGTACTCCTGATGGGCTATTTATAGGGAGAGCAAGGGTATAACCGTCCCTTGAAAATATGGAACGAATCTGTTTGAAATCCGGAAAGTAGCCTTGCTGCGAGACTGGGATCAGCTTCTGCGAAGCTAGAATTGGCAGGTCGGTTGATCTTCTTGATCCTTTCCATATCGAGGAGGATTTTCCCTGATCTTCTTACTCGTTTTAGGAGAGTCAAGAGATTATGGCAATCAACTGCCAAATTTGATCTTTATTGGATTTGATCTGATTGGATTTGATTGGTCAAAGGTTGACCATAGCAGACCAACAGCGGCGATGCCCGCTTTGAACTCACAGCGGAGCTAGAGGCAGCTTCTGGCGAAGTCCGAAAGAAACCCTTTGGCGGAGCTGGAAGTCCTCTGTGGCGAAGTTGCAAGTTAGCTTCCTGGCGAGGCTATGGATGGCTTCAAGGCGAAGTTGGATGATTTTAGTCTCTCAAGCGAGGCTATCCCTTTGGGCTCATGCGATGCTAAGTGCTAGCACCTTTAGACCTGCTGAGGTCTGTTTAGAAACAATCCGGTTCACTATCTGCTTGCTGGATCAGTGGAGTCCAAGTTGCTTCCTTGTCCCTCGGAGATGGGTGAAAACTGGTCTTCAGCTCGTCTGTCACTTGTCTTTTGTAAATGTCAACAAGTTTAGACATTGTTCGGACCAATGAGAATCTTGTCTTTTTTAAGTGTCAACAAGACCCCCTTCAAAGTTTTTGAAAGTCTGCAATAGCTCAGACTTCGAAACACTTTGAACTACTTTGATCGGTGGTGTGTGGAGTGTGAACGTCGCCATGATGGTTGAGTTCATGTGACCCCTGATCTCCGGTGTACGTATCACAGTATCAGTACGCGATACGATGTACAAACTTGATTTGATCTCTGTAGTATTCCGATTGACCTGATTTCAGCTTCAAAAATTATTTTCTAATATTTTAGATTTTTTTCAGGATTTTTTGGAAATTTTCTGGATTATTTTGAAAATCTCCGTAATCGGTGTCGACCGATACTGATAACCGGCTTTACGATTTTTCTTTCACAAACGGAGTTGTATTTTGAGAATTCGCTTTCACCATGTGTCTTAGAATCGTCTTATCTACCTTAGGGTATTTTGAGGATTTTTCTGAATTTATCGAAAATCCGGCCAAACCGGTGTCGCCCGTATCGGCGAGACACTCCAGGATTTTTAATCTGCAAACCGGATCGAGTTTCTTCAAAACGTCTTCATATTCCGTCTCAGGATAATATTCTCTATTTTTTATAATTTTTGGGCACCATTCGGAGCTGGTCAAATATTAGGCCAATATTATAATATGAAAAATATTATTTTAAATCTTTTTCTTTTTCTTTTCTTTTCCCTTCTCTTCTCCCTTTCTCTGGACAATTCCACCACCGACATAACCCACCGCCATAACCCCCCATTAAATCCTATTCTCTCTCTCTCTTCCTCACTCTCTTCCTCTCTCTCTCTCTAAGAAACAGTCCCTCTCTCTCTCTAAGAAACACACACTCTCTCTCTCTCTCTCTCTCTATCACCCACACACTTCCTCCCTCTCTCTCTGTACAACCCCTAAAAGGAGGGGCTGAAATCTTTCCCGGCGACCAGGCCAGGCCGCGGCCGCCGCCCGACCGCCGCCGCCGCCGCCGGCGGCCGCACCCTCTTCTCCTTCTTCCTCTTCTTCTTCTTCCTCTGTTTTTCTTTTCTTCTTTTTCCTTTTCCTTTTCACTCACTGTCCCTTCCTCTTCCTCTCCCTCTCTCTCGTGGGCTGACCGCCGGCGGCGGCCAGGATCGCCGCTGGTAGGCCGGCCGGCGCCGCCGGCCAGCAGGGCTGGCCGGCCATGGCGCAACCGCAGCCGCGGCCAGCAGCAGCAACTCTGTTGCTGCTGCTGCTGTTGTCTTAGTTCTTATTGGGTTTGGGTTACCCAAACCCAATAAGCCAAATTGGGTTCACTAGAAAACCCAATACCCAATAACCCGACCCGATAACCCATAAACCCACTACCCATTTAACTTAAGTTAACGGGTTTGGGTTGTGGATCTGAATCCGACCCGTTATGAGCCCAAACCCGCATCCAAACCCATTAAAGATAATTTTACAGAAAACCCCCTACTCCATTTTATTAATTGCATTGTCAATTATTTTTATTTACATATTTACCCTATTTGTTATGATTTAGTAGTCGGGCGATATTGGGAGCATCCGGACTCCGATTGGGACGATTCTGGATCCGTGGCGATCGTGGGAGCGAGAGCTACCTTCCCGTGGCTAGTTTGTGAGTGTTTTCTTTTATAAATTATATTTTATCATGTTTAATAATCTTGATTGATTGACTCATCTTACTCACTGTCAACTGTAACTACCGGTTCATAAATGGTACTTAATACAAGACTAGTATAAAGATTTGTTAAACATAATCAATATCATAAGATGGTGACCGACATACTAGATTAGGTATGATCACCGGTACCTGCCTCACCTTAGACACCATGACTATATGTATCCGTATTTACTACCCGAACATCCCAAGCACACTGAATACTATATACCCAGTACAACCAGCTAGCGGTACCACATATTACACGATATATTATCATTCACGGATACACTGACACTGTTATTGCCTGCGTTAGCAGTACTGATAGACGGAGACACCGACACTGTTATAGCATGTTATGGTTACTAGGACACGGATACTGTCAAGTCACGGGATATGGTCTTATAGTAGACACTGTTCTTACATGTATTATTACGAGGACATTACACGACTTATGGCTACACATATATGCACGGCCTACCGCATGTCATATGATTGTGATTATCGTTACATGGATTTCGGTACACATGTCTGTCATGTTTACATAGCCCTGTTACACGTGCATGTCATGTTGACCTATCACTGTTACACATGCATGTCATACTTCCCTGTGACACATGCTTATATGGTTTCTCTATATTCTTGTCATATGGATCACCATGCTTATTACATGTATTATTGTTCTATGTTCCCGTATTTATGATATATGATAGTTTCCTGTTACTGATATGGATATTCCCGATACTGGACATGAGAACTGTTGAGATGCGATATGTGGACTTCCACATCTATTGTTCCCGTTTCCCGGTATATTGTTCATGTTATATTGTTCATGTGATATTATTCCCGATTCCCGTTATATTGTTCTCTGCTATCAACAGAACTCTGGTCCAGTTATCATGTTATCCGTATCATGTACTGTATTTATTCTTGTTCCATTGTATACTTGATATAACAGATCATAAAGCTAACTGGGGTATGGGGGAGACTTTACGGTTGATTAGATCTTATAGGGTGATGTACTGGATCCATATTGTTCTCCCACTGCAGGGGATGGTAGTGCTACCTATCAATTGCTTCATGAGCTATTGTTACTTGATTATTGTTCCCCTCTTAGCGGAGGGCTCTGGTCTTAGCAGCCAGGGGTTTGATAAAGGCCGTGATCCCGGGTATGCACGGGATACACCTACCCGATAAGAACTCCTCGACCATGGGTTTCCAATTAACATAATAAAACAGTATACACAATAGTGGACGTCGGGAACACTTGTTATTTGATCACTCTCTCGTTTGGATAATGGTACCCGTAGGCCATGTCCGGATGGGTTCGACTGGAGTGCGGGCTCCAGTATGAACTGCCAGTGATATGGGACACTGGTAGAGATTGATAAAAATACCAGGTGGTATTGATCGCTACTATTGTACAAATGACATGACTTTGACATGACCTGCCTGTTACATGTTTAGTTGTACTTGTTACTGTTCCTGATCATTTATCTGCTATCATGTTACATGTATACATTGCTACTGTTCTTGTTTCCTGTTACACTTTGTGTAGTGCCCTACTACTCATGCACATGTATACTTTGTTACATTACCTGGTATATGTTACACTGTATGTAGTGGCATACTATGCATGTTCTGCATTGCATATATTTTATTATTGCAGACATATGCCCATCTGCATGTTCACCTCTATCACGTCACCACTATCATGTTCATGTCTATTACGTCACCACTAGACAACATTAGTTATTATATAAACTGGACCCGACTATAGATATGACCTGATGATAACCGGCTAGGTAGAGATGGTATTAAAATAAAACATGTTTATATATCTTTGTACTGTTTCGTATATGCGTATTATATGGTAGTGAGGGTTTTCCACCCTGCGTATGTACGTCACCATAACGTCCCCGTACCTGCGGGACGGGGCGTTACAGTTCAGCTTCGCTTTAAATCCTGCTTTGGGATGTAGATTCGCCGAAGAATCATGTAGACTCGCGTCTGGGTAGCTTCGCGGCTAGATAAGTTCGCATCTGGGCTTCTGGAGATACGTTCGCCCTGGAGCATTTGTTGCTTTTCCCGAGGCCAACTGCCGTGGGCCAGTTACGAGGAGGATTACTCCTTTCTTCGCGCTGATCGAGGGAGATATTCTCCGATTTGTACGTTTCCAAAGGAGGATATTCCCTTTCTTCAAGGCGCCATAAGTGCCTTTATGAGGGAGACGTTTCTCCCTTTGCACGGTTCCAAGGGAAGCCGTCCCTGTTCTCAAGGCGCAGTAAATGCCTTAAATGCGCTCGTGCTTCCACGCTTGAGGCGGCAGCGCTCAGGCCATGGGGCCTATAAATAGGACACTTGAGGTCCTCTGAAGAGAAGCGATCTACTCTTCTTCTTCTCTACTCTTGGTTGAGAGAGATACTCAGATCTCTGAATTTAGTGGGAATGCCCACTCTGGTTATTATCCGGCCAAGGACCGGTAAGTCTTGATCATTCAACGACTTCACCGATTTTAGGAAATTCATCTCCCTTAATCCAGCTTTAACGGCTGCGTCAGGGTTTAGTTTCCCTTGTTCTCCATTTAACTGATCTGCGGAGAAGGATTTCGACATAGCTTCCCCAATGAAGCTATCATCTTGACTTGATCACAGAAAGATCATTGCATGTTAAGTCCGCTGCACAGGCAGAACTTGGGACCTGGTATCTTCAAGGTTGAGCCAGTCTTGCCATATAGGTGAGGCTAAGACTGTGTCCCATAGGATCAGTCTGGCTTAGCCATATAGGCGAGGCTAGGACTTGGCGTTTGCTGAGCTAGCCCATCACTGCTGTGCGAACGAGGCTTATCCTCTGCTTCAATCGAAATCGGACTGCTTCGCCCCAAGGAATTCGGCTTTAGTGCTTTTGCAGTATCTTTTGTGTTTAACTGCTAACTTGTTTTAGTTTGCATTGCAGTGAGCTATGTTTGCCAATCTTGTGTCTTGATGAAAGAGACCGAAAAGTTGCCTTATGCTTCCCCAGTTGAAGCTTTACTTTTAAGCAGGAGGAACAACTTGGGGCAGCTGATGTGTGTCCCAGAGGCTATTGGCAGCCTTTTATCCGAGATGATTCGTTCTGAGGTGAGGCTGGTAGCCGCTTATCCGAGATGATCCACTTCGGGGAGGCGGATGTCACACCTGTTAGATCACTGACATCACTGCCAATTCCCATTATAGGTGATCTATCGTGTTGGCGGTGATAAGTTCATTGCCAACTTTCAACTTTGGTGATCCAGCTTCCTGGTGGCAAAATGTACCATTTTTGTGGAGAATTATGGTCGTGTCCTTGTGGCACAACTGGTTACGGCCTTGTGCAGGAGGAAAGCCTTTCGTGTCCAGTTGGTCTGGTCTGAAAGTAGATAAAACCACTTGTATGCCTTTTGCGCAAATGATCTTGCTGAGCAACTGAATCTGTTGTATGAAACACAACCTTGATGTAGTATCAATGTACCTTTCCTTTTAAATCAATGAAAGTTTATCTTCTGCTCATCTGATTTTTGCCTGCCTTCATTGAGAATTTGGCCATAGCGGGGCTAAACTTTGTGCAGAGTTAAGGACAGGGTCCTTTTTGAATGAACTTCGCACAATGCTGGCATATCGGCGAACTATGCCCTTAGTGGGCTAAGGCCACCTTTTTGGCGAAGTTCTTGATGAACTTGTGCGAAGTCCGCACTTCGGCTCATTGGCGAGGTTAAGCCTTTGTGGCTGAATCAGCGCTTCTCGGGAAGGCGCTTTAGGCGGCGTTTCAAATTAATTTGAAACGACAGCCTGTATTTTTTTTGAAGCGTCGTTTCAGGCACTGATTGGCCTATAAAAGCCCGATCGGGCTGAGAAAGAGCAGATCTCTTTACTTGAAATTTTTTAGAGACCTTTGACTCTTCTTCTTCCTCTTTCTTCTTCAAGAATTCAAGAACTTCTATAGTTCTTCAATGGCGCCCAAGAGACGAGCGGGAAAAGAAGTGGCAACTTCTGCAGCGGAGGTTGAAGCTCGTCTGACCCAAGCAATAGATTTCAATGAGGCCGAGCTGAGGTCGCAAGCGCTTGCCCAGGCTGCTGATGACAGGAGGACGAGGCTGGACTCCCTTGGAAAGCGGCTCAGATCTTACAGTTTGCGCCTGTAGCTCCATGTACTTTATCCTTTTGGAGTGAATGAAAATTTTTTCTTCTTTTGTCGAATCTCCAATCTTGTTCTTCTTTCTGAATTGCGGTTCTAAATTGTATTGCAATTTCTTGAGAACATAGTTCTTGTTGGGTTGGATGATGAGACTTAGCTATCTGTCAGTTTAGAGGTCGCGATGACATAACTGGTTGAGACGCCACCAAGCCCGAAACCGGTCCTTGTCGGATCGAAAGATGAGACCTGTCTTTTGTAAATGTCAACAGGGCTCGGAATTGAGACTTAGCTGTCTGCTGGTTCAGAGGTCGCAATGACATAACCGAATGAGACGCCACCAAGCTTCAAAATGTGGTGATACTCGTCTTTTGTAAATGTCAACGAGTATCGAGACCTGTCTTTTGTAAATGTCAACAGGGCTCGGGGTTGAGACTTGTCTTTTGTAAATGTCAACAAGCTCAAAATTGAGACTTGGCTGTCTGCTGGTTCAGAGGTCACAATGACATAACCGATTGAGACGCCACCAAGCTCAAGGGGTGGTGATACTCGTCTTTTGTAAATGACAACGAGTATCGAGATCTGTCTTTTGTAAATGTCAACAGGGCTCAGAATTGAGACTCGGCTGTCTGCTGGTTCAGAGGTCGCAATGACATAACCGATTGAGACGCCACCAAGCTTCAAAATTTGGTGATACTTATCTTTTGTAAATGTCAATAAGTATCGAGACCTGTCTTTTGTAAATGTCAACAGGGCTCAGGATTGAGACTTGTCTTTTGTAAATGTCAACAAGCTCAAAATTGAGACTTGGCTATCTGCTGGTTCAGAGGTCGCAATGACATAACCGATTGAGACGCCACCAAGCTCAAGGGGTGGTGATACCCGTCTTTTGTAAATGTCAACGAGTATCGAGACCTGTCTTTTGTAAATGTCAACAGGGCTCAAGGTTGAGACTTGTCTTTTGTAAATGTCAACAAGCTCAAAATTGAGACTTGGCTGTCTGCTGGTTCAGAGGTCGCAATGACATAACCGATTGAGACGCCACCAAGCTCAAAAATTGTAATGGAGTTTGGGAAAAAGTCTCGTTTTCACGGGGAGAAACGAGAAAATCACTGTCATAGGTTTAGTGTTAACGTAACAGCGAAATGTATATGTTGTCTTACCATTCTATGGATGAGAATTGGTAAGTTGATTTTGGAGATCTTGTTCTCACAGGGAGAAACGAGGGAATCACTGTCATGGGTTTAATGTTAACGTAACAGTAAAATGTATATGTGGCCTTACCATTCTATAGATGAGAATTGGTAAGTGACTTTGGAGAGGGAATCAAATGGGAATGGGTCCCTTAGGATTTTTAGCAAACCCCCAGATGTCAACGGGTTTGATATGCCTTTACCAACTACCGTTTGAATTGGGCTAGCCATGCTATTCCCCTCAGCATGATGAGTTGTCGAGGACTTATGTTGGGCTTAAAAGCCAACATTTTCCTCTGTCCTTAATCGTTAAGGATATTGGATTGTCTGGTTAATATATGCATAACCTTGATTCTCCTTCAGGACAGCCAGTACGTGATCAGGTTCCCACTAGTTTACAGTTGTATTATCTCGCTTGGAGGAAGAGAAAGGCTCTCTTTGTGTGTACTTTGGACACGAAGATCTTGATCAGAGGTGTAATGTTAACTTGATCATGAGAAGGATCCTTGATTAAGGATAATACTTCTTTAAGAATTTGTCATTGATCGGCATCATGAGTAGGTCGCCATCTGAGGTCATGAGGCGGTATGCTCCGTTTGAATAGACTGTTTCTATGACAAACGGTCCTTCCCATTTAGGCTGAAATTTGCCTCTGGTCTTGTGCGTCATAATCATCGGTCGTCTGACGGCTAAAACCAGGTCTCCCTTCTGGAAGACTCTTTGTCTGACCTTCTTATTGAAGGCTTTTAAGATTCGAGCTTGATATAGCTCGATATGCTGCTGAGCTTGTAACCGCTTCTCATCTAAGGCTTCGAGCTCTTGAAGACGCAATCGATCATTGTCCTCTAATGTGATCTTAG
This sequence comes from Agave tequilana, assembly GCA_038442645.1. Taxonomy (NCBI): domain Eukaryota; kingdom Viridiplantae; phylum Streptophyta; class Magnoliopsida; order Asparagales; family Asparagaceae; genus Agave; species Agave tequilana. The sequence goes on along the minus strand of JAVJIF010015062.1, from coordinate 26,886 downwards.
TGGTCAGAGCGACTCGCAATGATGGCATCTGGATTTTCAACGGGATGACTGCTTCACACCCATATACCAGGAAAAAAGGCGTATTACCTGTCGGTGTTCGAACCGTGGTTCGGTAGGCCCAAAGGCATTCGCCAAGCTTTTCGTCCCAATCCCGCTTATTCGAGGAGACGAACTTCTTGAGTAGCTTGATGATCGTTTTGTTGAATGCTTCCGCTAAACCATTGGCGGCAGGATTATAGACGGTTGAAGCCACATTCTGAATTCAGTATTTATCACAGAACCGATAGAACACTTGGCTTATGATTGGGGACTGTTGCCGTGGATGATCCGCCTAGGAACACCGAATCGATGGATGACATGGTGTTTGATGAAATTAACCACATTAGAGGTTTTGACTTCAACCAGTGGTGTAGCTTCCGCCCACTTTGAAAAGTAGTCGGTTATTGCCAGAATAAACCGGTGTCCTTTTGTCGAAGAAGGGCTGATTGGCCCTACGACATCGATTCCCCAAGCTTCAAATGGCCATGAAGCAACAGTCGGGTGGAGCAGCTCCGAAGGCTGGTGTATGAAATCCGCATGAATCTGACATGTTTTACACCTTCGTGCATATTGGATGGCATCGGCTATCATAGTTGGCCAATAGTATCCCAGCCTATGCAACCTGTCCTTAAGTTTTGGACCTGGCTGATGAGCGCCGCAAATGCCATCGTGCGCTTCTTGGAGCACTTCCTGTGCCTCTGAATGAGAAAGGCAACGGAGAAGGAGACCGTCATATGAACGACGGTAAAGTGTCTTCAGAGTTGGATCGTAGTAGAAACGGAGAGACCTTCGTCTGACGGACGCCGCTTCTTTAGGATCGTCTGGAAGCAGACCGTGCAAAGCATAGTCAATGAGAGGAAAGCGCCAGTCTCTTGGCTCAAGATCCGTGGAGACATTATAGACTTCTCGAGTTCTTAGCATGTGCTTGGAGCACACAAGATGTCGAGTTGCGACTATGAGGTGATACTCGGTGTCGGCTGGCAAGGCTAGTGTTGTTGCTAACGCAGCAAGAGCATCCGCCTTGGTGTTTTGAGATCGAGACACATGCCCGATATAGAAGCCTTCAAATAGGTTGGCCAATTCAACGGCCGTGTGATAATAAGGCACCAAGTCCTCATGGCGGACTTTGTATTCGCCTTTAACCTGATTGATGATCAGTTTTGAATCGCCATAAGCTTCGAGGTATCGTACCCCCATTCCATGGGCGAGTTGAAGACCGATGAGCAGAGCATTATATTCTGCTATATTGTTGGAGCATGATTCTGTCAGAAAAAATGCTCTAGGAAGGACATGATTCTGTGGGGAGATAACACAACCCCCACTCCGGCAATAATCTTGCCTTTAGGGCCCATTCGCGATGCTCCATCAAAGAACATCTGCCACACTTCCTCTTCTGAGGTTGCATAAGACTCGAAGACTTCATCAGGGATATCTTCGTGAAGTTTTGAATGCTCCGAAACTGGATGAGCAGCCAAGAACTCTGCAAGGGCTTGGCCTTTAACCGCCTTCTGAGGCGTGAAGATCATGTCGTATTGAGACAATAAAAGTGCCCACTTAGCCAATCTTGAATTCAATGATCCTGGCTTCGTCATAAGAAGACGCAATGGTTTACTCTGGAGATGACATGTATGGTTTGGCCGACCAAATAATGTCGTGTCTTCTGAACAGCGAAGACGAGAGCTAAACGCTCTTTCTCGATAGGGTTGTAGCGAGATTCCGCTCCTATGAGAGTTCTGCTCAGATAATAAATGGCCTGCTCGTGGCCATTGTCGTCCTTTTGAGCGAGGAGGGCACCGAGGGAGTAGTCCAGAGCTTTTACATAAAGAAAAAACGGTTTCCTGAAGTAGGGGCCACTAAGACTGGAGGTTTTGTGAGGTACCTCTTGATGTCTTCATATGCTTCCTGACAAGCTTGATCCCATACGAAGGAAGCACCCTTTTTCATGAGTCGGGTGAACGGTTGACAGCGGCCTGAGAGATTTGCGATGAATCTTCTAATATAAGCCAGTCTACCTTGCAAGCCTCTGAGCTCTTTGAGATTCCTCGGTGGATGCATGCTCTGGATGGCTTTGACTTTGTCTGGGTCAAGATGAATCCCTTTTGATGTGACAATAAACCCAAGGAACTTACCGCTTGAAACTCCCAAGAAGGATTTTGTCGGGTTCATTTTCAGTTGGTGAGCCCGCATTATGTCGAACATCGTTCTCAGGTCGCGAAGATGTTCATTCTTGTTGCGGCTTTTGACGGCAATGTCGTTAACATAGCACTCCACCGTTTTTCGGAGATGATCGCGGAAGATTATACTCATTGCCCGCTGGTAGGTTGCTCCGGCGTTCTTCAGTTCGAAGGGCATTACAGTATAGCAGTATACCCCCAATGGTGTTTGGAACGAAGTATGCTTCTCGTCGTCGGGATTCATCTTAATCTGGTTGTACCCTGAAAAGCCGTCTATGAAAGACATCCTTTCGAACCCGCATGTGTTATCAATCATGACGTCGGTGATGGGCAGTGGGAATTCGTCTTTAGGACAGGCCGTGTTGAGATCACGATAGTCGATGCAGATCCGTATTTTCCCGTTCTTTTTGAGGACGGGGATAATGTTGGCTACCCAATCTAGATGTTGTTCCTCCCGGATGAAGCCACATGCAATGAGCTTGTGGACTCGGCTTCAATAGCTTCCATAATGTTCGGGCGAAACTAACGTTGTTGCTGCTTGACTGGCTTGACGTCAGGCTTGATGTTTAGACGGTGCATAGCGACTTGTGGATCAAGTCCGATCGTCGTCGGGATTCATCTTAATCTGGTTGTACCCTGAAAAGCCGTCCATGAAAGACATCCTTTCAAACCCGCATGTGTTGTCAATCATGACGTCGGTGATGGGCAGTGGGAATTCGTCTTTAGGACAGGCCGTGTTGAGATCACGATAGTCGATGCAGATCCGTATTTTCCCGTTCTTTTTGAGGACGGGGACAATGTTGGCTACCCAATCTGGATGTTGTTCCTCCCTGATGAAGCCACATGCAATGAGCTTGTGGACTTCGGCTTCAATAGCTTCCATAATGTTCGGGCGAAACCGACGTTGTTGCTGCTTGACTGGCTTGACGTCAGGCTTGATGTTTAGACGGTGCATAGCGACCTGTGGATCAAGTCCGGGCATATCTTCGTAGCTCCATGCGAAGACATCTATATACTCTTTTATGAGCATTATCAATTCTTCCCTTTCTGTAAGTGATAGGCTTTCACTTAAAAAGATGGGCTTGGGATGATCTTGACTTCCCAAGTTGACCTGCATCACCTTGTCTTCAGTAGGTGGTTCGCGCGATTCGAATCGCTTTTCCCATTGAAGTCTAATTGCTGGGTTTTGGTTCTTCGTCAGTGGCTTCTGCGGGCTCCAATTGACTGCTTGAGGTCATATTAGCAGTGAGGTTTTCGAACATTCCTCCTATACTGACATCTGAATCCCACTCGGAGGATGAGGCTGAATGTGATGGAATTGGTTCATCGTCCTTGGCTTGAACCGTTGCTGACGATGTGGGTGTAACATACCCTAACCCCCTGCGTGTACTATTATAGTAACTTGTAGGCTTCCCTTTAGGCACAAAGTTTCGCATCAAACCGCGCCTTCCTTTCCCGAAATTCAGGCCTGCTCCATGCTTCAAGTCGTATCCCATTTTCTTCATAATATGGCGCGCTAACTGCGTGTAATAAAAGAATTGTGGAGTGTCTGAGTCTGAACTTGAATCTGCGATCGTGGGTCCCCGTGGTTGGGTTCTACCGAAGATTATCGGTAACTGACCTTCTTTGGATGGCGGGATTACCAAGACGGCTCCTTCTGCGGATTCCATGGGTGTACTGGATGCACTTGGCTTATGTAAAGGCATGTGTAGGGAGCTATCCGTAATGGATTCAAATAGCCCAACAGTCGCAGGATAATCAAAAGAAATATTATCATTAATTACCCATTCACCTTCATCCTCTGAAGGAGTATTACATAGGGGATTATTGAGACATGCTATAATTGGTTCACCAATCAGAATGGCTGGCATGCCTGCTTCGGATTCTGAATCCTCCTCGTTGCCACTTTCATCATCGTCCGACAACGGTTCTTTGAGTGCTCCACCCGCCTCTTGATACAGGAGAGCGTCAGTGAAGTAGTTTTCCACCCCTTTGAATGGTTGCTTTTCAGCAAAGACAGTTCATACTGTTGTGTCATCTTCAACATATTTGAAATATTGGTGCAGAGTAGAGGGAACGATCCAGTTGGCATGGATCCATGGCCGTCCCAGCAGCAGGTTATATGATGTGTCAGCGTCAATGACATAGCATGTCACTTCTGACTTCATGCTCCCGATTCTGCAACGGAGTTGAATTTTCCCCAGTGGATGACTGCTCCCGGCGTTGAAACCGTATATTGTAGTAGTGGTTGCAGACAACCTGTACAGTGGTATGCCGAGGAAGTAAAGAAGCCTTTTGGGGATGATACTGAGTGCGGACCCCGGATCGACTTGTATTCTTTCAATGCACGTTGAACCGATATATCCGGTGTAGTACAGAGGTCGATCGTGTTTGTTGTCTTTGAGAAGCATATCTTCCGTCGTGAATGTAATAGCAGGCACCTTGGATTGTGTATGGTGACATTCTGGGCAAGGAGACTGAACGTCGTTGTTAGGGATCTCAGGCATGCATGTCAGAAAGGATTCTAATTAGCTAGCGCATCCCTGAGGGCTTCTCTTGTTTCTTTTGAGAGGCGAAGGAGCTCGTGTATAGTGATACGAGCTGGGATATTGGCCAGTTGGGCCAATATGTCAAACCGAAAGGGCGTATCAAACCCTTGGCCCGGTGGTTTCTTCAACACGTGGTCGAATCGTACCTCCTTAGGTCTTTTTTTTTCCCTTAGTTGGGATTGGAGTGGATGCTGGTACTTGTACTGACGTCGTTTGCTGTTGTGTCTCATCAGTAGATTTTTCGTACTGCCTCAAGTATGATTTTTCGGATCGGGTGCCCGTCTGTTGAGGCGTATCGGCTTGCGCCGTGCAAGCAAGCTTTTCTCCTTCTGAATCACTGAGGGAAGCCGATGTAAAGTTCCCATCGTCTGGCAGGATGGAAATGATATTGCAAGATTTGCCTTTTGACTTGGGCTTCTTTGAATCCCACTGCACGTCTTGGACGAGGTCTGGGTGTATCCACATGACTTCTCCTGTCTGCAATGTTAAGGGAACAAGACCCTTATTGTTTTGAGTTGTAGCTGGAGGATGCTTGACGTCCAACCGTGGAGCGGGGACTGGATAAGTTCCGTCAGGAACTGTGACCTTTGGAGTTTTGCCGAACTCGAGGGTCACCATATTGGCAGTGACTTTCTTCTGCTCCGTCTTTAATGTCAGAATCCCGGCATCGATCAGGGCTTGTATTCTGTCCTTGAGGACATAACACTTGTCAGTAGGATGGTGGATCATCCTGTGGTAGAGGCAGTATTTGGGGTCGTTTGTGCGCCCTATCTCATTGGGGCACCGAGCATCTGGCAGTTTCATTTTGTTCCCTTTGTGGAGCAGATGGAATATCGTGACCACCTGATCATCTTTGAAGGAGTACTGCTTTGGAGGGAACTTAGGCTCCTGATTGTTGAAGCCGCTCTTTTTGGCCTTCGACTGCACATCTCCGGATAACTCCACAGACATAGTCTCTTTGCCTTTAGCTTGAGAAGATTGCGGTAGGTCGCTACGCGGTTTGTTGTTTGTCCCCCACTTGCCTCTAAGGTCTGATGGTTCGAACTTTTTAGCCGACTTCTCGGCTATTTCTGCTTGTTCGACCAATTCCTTCCAAGTGTGGGCTTTGACAGCCCCCATACGAACTTTCACTTGGTCTAAGAAGTTGTGTCTGCATGTCTGTAAGAGCATGGGTAGTGGCATCCCTGCTGGGCACATCAAGGATAAGTTTCTGAACCGTTCAATGTAGTCACGGACAGATTCGCCCTTCTTCTGTATGGTGGAGAGGAGCTTGTCCATGGTCACTTCGGTATCGTCCTCATAGAAACGAGAGAGGAACCGTGTTTTCAGGTCGATCCAGGAATTGATAGAGCCCGGAGGGAGACTTCGGAACCAGTCAAATGCCACCCCCTTTAAGGTGCCAATGAACAGCCTAGCCATGATGGCGTCATTGCTTATAACATTACCAGTCTGAGACCAGAAATAGTAGATGTGCTGATTTGGCGAGCTCTTTCCGTCATAGGTATGCAACATTAGTGGTTTGAACTTCGGTGGATATGGCACCGAATCCCACTCCAGCAGATAAGGACGGACTGTCCCTACCTTCTTTAATTCATCCCTCTGAGCTAGGGATGCGATTTGAGCTTGGAGGCCCTTAAGGACTTCGGCGTCTAAGGAAGAACCCTCCTTGGATTTCTCCGGCTTGGGTTGCTCATTGCTGAAGTGTTCCTCCTCATCGTGATTGCTCCCGGCATCATCGTTATTCCGGTTACTGAGGAGTTGAGCAAGCATCTGTTGAATATTGTCCAAGGCTTCTTGCTGGGTTTTGGAAGTTTGCTCTTGAGCTTCCAGGCGCCGGCGAAGGTCGTCGTTAACATTATCAGCCATATTGACTGATGCTCTGCCCGTTCGCACCGAGCTAACTGTCGCCGAAGAGGCGTATCCACTATCTTCATCTTCTTCGTCCGATGATTGGAGTGATCTCCCGGCTCTGGCGAGGCTGGGGCCGTCGAGGAAGAAGGCTGTTCATAAGTGTAGGGTATCGCCACCCTGGATCTGGTGTTTCAGAAAACACCTTCTTCATGCACCAAGACTTCGCCTAAGCCTGGGCTGTAATCTGGATCTGGAGACTCTCGTCCTCTTCCGGTCATGTTGACGGATACGGAGGCTGGATCTCGTGAGGTGCTCCTTTTGCGGTGTTTCCTCGGGGCCTGTACCGATAGTCGATCAAAAACTGACCGTCGTCTTGGAGGCGTGGCGGGGATTGGTCCCAGCCGGCAATGGACCGAGTGGAGTGTCACCAGCTGACATCCCACTTGTTGACAACAGGGGAAGAGGTTTGTCTATCCGTCAACGATTTCCTCAAATCAGACCCGGTTGGGTCTCTGCAATCGAGCGCAAAGGCTCTTTTGGATCGCACATAGGACGATGTCCTGCTTCTTTTATCCCTGCAGATGGGATTAGCACTGAATAGTGCTTTGGTTCTAGCTTCGCCATCAGGCGTGAGCTTAGTGCTTTTGACGCACTGGAAAGCGGAGCACGCTGTGGTGCTTTACCCGCTATGCTGCTGCGAAGGGGACGAACCCGGTGAGTACGCTGTGGTACAGTAGCTTTGTTCATATGAACGAGGCTGACGCAAGGCGTTGCTGCTCTTGGATTGGGCGACGGTATGATTGCCGTCTTGACTTTATAATTGGAGCAGACAGGCATCTTACCTTTTTCTTCGCGAGAGAGGCGCGGTTTAGGCGTAGCTACGCCTGAAGCTTCGGTTGGAGACTTCTGTTTAGGCTTCCATACCCGCCTTGGCAGAGGAGACTTAGGTTCGCAAGGAACTTGATTAGCCACACGTGAGCTAAGGGGTGTTGGCAGAATTCTGCTTCCGGTTTCTGCTTCGAAACCTTGGTCGTGGAAACCTTCCTATGCTTCCGTGCTCGAAGCATTGGGCCACCCCCAGAGAGGACTTCTTCAAATCTTCCTTGATCGAACTGAACCACCAAGTTCTCACAAGTAAAGGAATCAGACTGCGGGCGTGCTTCCTTGTTGCGCCAAATAACCGCAGTAAGTTCGCAGAGAACCTTTTCTGTCTCCGCAGAGACTTTCCTTGAAAATTTAGCCAGAGGGGCTCTGGGTGCATCAGCTTTTCTGAATTCAGATTTAGACCCGAAGGTCTGCTCGTCGCATTGTGACACTTGATTCTCGGCAGTGGAGAATTTCATCCCCAGCGGAGTCGCCATCTTGTTTTTCATTATATTTGCAAAGGGGGAAAACTTACAATAAAAGGTTTGAGGAGCTAAATTACAAGTATTCTTAAAAAAGATTACAAGTAGATCTCCTCAGAGATTCTGGAGAAGTGTGCCGATAGGAGTCTGGTCAGCGCGCGACCACTTTGTCCCTTTGACGATGTGAGCGATGAGATTCCCTTCTCGCCTGGTTTGGGAAATCAGAGAATAGAAGGTTGGTAGAACCCTCTTGCTGCTTCTCAAATCGCCTTCAATTAGGAATTCCTTCTCGCCTGGTTCCGGAGATTCCTTGAGAAGAAGGACGATGTTAGGGTATCAACACCCTGGATAGAGAAAGAATTCTCTAAAAGGTCTCTGAATTCGAGAGCGCACGGTGCGTTATGAAGAAGCCTCTGCTTGTGGAGTCCTCTCTCTTGCACCTTTCTCTCTGGTCTCCCCTCCTTGTACCCCTGATGGGCTATTTATAGGGAGAGCAAGGGTATAACCGTCCCTTGAAAATATGGAAACAGATTGAATCAAATCTGTTTGAAATCTGAAAAGTAGCCTTGCTGCGAGGCTGGGATCAGCTTCTGTGAAGCTAGAATTGGCAGGTCGGTTGATCTTCTTGATCCTTTCCACATCGTAGGAGGATTTCCCCTGATCTTCTTACTCGTTTTAGGAGAGTCAAGAGATTATTGCAATCAACTGCCAAATTTGATCTTTATTGGATTTGATCTGATTGGATTTGATTGGTCAAAGGTTGACTATAGCAGACCAACAGCGGCGATGCCCGCTTTGAACTCACAGCGGAGCTAGAGGCAGCTTCTGGCGAAGTCCGAAAGAAACCCTTTGGCGGAGCTGGAAGTCCTCTGTGGCGAAGTTGCGAGTTAGCTTCCTGGCGAGGCTATGGATGGCTTCAAGGCGAAGTTGGATGATTTTAGTCTCTCAAGCGAGGCTATCCCTTTGGGCTCATGCGATGCTAAGTGCTAGCACCTTTAGACCTGCTGAGGTCTGTTTAGAAACAATCCGGGTTCACTGTCTGCTTGCTGGATCAGTGGAGTCCAAGTTGCTTCCTTGTCCCTCGGAGATGGGTGAAAACTGGTCTTCAGCTCGTTTGTCACTTATCTTTTGTAAATGTCAACAAGTTTAGACATTGTTCGGACCAATGAGAATCTTGTCTTTTTTAAGTGTCAACAGTGATCAAAAATCTACTAAAAGCCCGCTTCATGTTTAGGGATGCGCCGCCTAACAAGGAGCAACAACTGTTAGCCGGAGAAGGGCAGTGGATTTTCACTTTAAATGGCGAGAAGTATTATTTTCCGTCTAGCAAATGTCACTTTCCGCTATCCTTCTTCCAGTGTGTAACGAAGCCTAGGAAGATGAATTGGCAGGTCACTCGGACTACTGACTTGGTCCACGTGAGAATTCTGTGAGCTTCTTCTCATGGTTACAGCAGGGTAGATCCCCCTTGGTGTATAGTAGGTCTACATTCTGGGAATGTCCTACAAGACATCCTGGTGGGGGAGAACCCAGCCATGGCCCAGACTTTCGGCAACCACATCTTAAGGGTCAACAGTAATTATTCGGCGACGAACTTTAGGGCTCTGGGTTGGATTCATCCTCCAAAGGCTTGGAAGAAAAACCTGACTTTGTACGTCTTGGCTCACTTCAGAGAGGACCTGGAAAGACTCGGACTCCGCGAAGCTATTAGCGCCACGTGCTATGGCATTCAGATAAGCGTTGCAAACTTCTACGCCATCTTTGAATTGTATTGCCCAGCCACAGGGACTTTCTTCACTCCCTCAGGCGAACTGGGCATGGCTTTGCACGAGATATGGGAGGTCTCTGCCTTGCCAGTGGGATCTTTTCCCTATGAGGAATATTTCCCTTGTGAAGCGGAGCTGGCGTTACTGGAGAAGCAAGAGCCCGCTTTGCTCGAGAATTACAGAGAGCTGATGTGCCATTTCTATATCTGCTTTGATGTATATGGTGATTTTAAGGGAAGCTCGAACAGCTTAAAGAGTTGGACGGATTATCTGTTTTTCACTCTAGAGAAAGCTCCTGAAGAAGCTCAATTCGGGGTGAAGGAGGAGGACATCCTTCGAATGATGAGGGAGCATGACCACGGAGACGTCGTTTTGGAAGAAGACAATGACATCTATGAAAAGGGCGATACTCTCATGAGTTTCCATCATCAGGCCCGTCAACTGATATCTCCGAAGGCACTTTTGGCCGGCTTTCTATCAGTTTGGTTGAAAAGGTGTGTAGTGTCGTCCCCTTCCAACGATGTTATCTTTACGACGGCACTGCTTCCAGCCGTTGGCTTGGTGCATGGTTGCTCTCCGGGGCTACTCCCGGCCATGGTGTGTTGCATACAGCGAGATTTTCGTGCACTGACGGAAGCCTTCTGTAGGCTACCCACCACGAAGAGAGGTAAAGGAACAGTTTTACATCGCGACGGACCAAACACCAGGGTTGGATTGCCATACACGTATTTGATGGCATAGTTTGCCCTGCATTGTCCGCCGATCATCCAACCCGGCAAAAAGCTTCCAGAGGGTGTTCGGATCGCGCACCTTCGCCGGCTCGAAGGATCTTCGTGGGAACGGATATATGTGGCTGCGGTCCGTAAACTGCTGTGTGGCCACGATGTGTACAACCTTTTCTTTTGTTTCCCTTGCATCCGAGACGCTGGTTATGGCGAAGAGTTAAAGGATAATGGAGATGGCAGACATCGCTGAGTCGCGGAGTATTCGAGTGGTTAGTAAGCATCAGGCCTTCTCACTTGGTGTACCGAAGCGGGGACATATGCTACCTGGAACCATACGTTGCCAGCCGCTTTGCTCGCTAGTTTGGATACGACCAGCTCTACGTCGGCAATCAAAACACCAACTTAGCCTTCATAGGGAGCCTAATCGATGGTGCTCGAACTTGGCGATATTTTATTGCCGATTGCACCGAGGCATGGCTGTGCATGCCGTTGAGGACCCTGAACCTACTGATGACTTTGGAGTTCTGCCAGTGGTACAAGACCTCCAATTCTACGCCAACTAGGTTCAACATTAACTCCTTCAGCATGAAGTGGATCTCTCAGCGGATGAAGTAGAATATAACTGCAAAAAGTGAGGGCAAAAGAGTCAGAGTGCCAGGCATTCCTGAGTTTATTGCTGCCACTGATAGTGAAGCTTCTGACACTGAAAGCCTCCGCTTTGAGGATGTTGCTGGCGCTGAGGTACCACGGGATATTCCTGGTGGGGTAGGCACGGTTCCCATGGAGGAAGTAGAGATGGAAGAGGAAGAAGAGGAAGACCCCGACGTCCACTTCAAGCGAAAATGAGAAGGCGAACCCCGTAGGAAGAGGGTGGTGAAAAAACCTCGCTGCCACACTCCCGTCATTGCAGAGAGCAAATCAGTTTCGATCGTCTCTCCTCCTGCCCCATTAGTTATAAAACTATCAGCGCAGAAGAAAGCAACTGAAAAAGTGGCTCCAGATTTGGGTAAGATTAGTTCTTGCTCTTTTTTTTAGTTATTCTCTCTCTTCCCATGTAACTTACTTGTTCAGTTAGGATGCAGGAACTGAGATCACGAAGGAACAAGGAGATTATTATGATCCGCTGTTCACCTACAAAGAGGGTGATGAAGCCAGCTGTTTCATCGTCTCCGATGAACCTGAGGGTTATGCGGCTGATGCAGGTCCCTCCGGTGCTGGCGAGGACAAGGAAAGCCTAATGGCTTCAAGCTCCAGGTAATTGGTCGCGGAGCCTGTGGCGAGTGAAGGAGGACCAGATATTGCTTTAGTTACTGAGACTCTCTGGATCGATGAACTTCTTCCTAAGACCGCCTCTGGTGATTTAGCAGGAACTGGTGCTCTGCTGTCACTGTCGGGGTTTCTTCTATGGAGCCAATCGAAATCAGCACCACCGTCAAGGGAGCCCTCGAGGAGGCAATTGGGGCAATGTCCGTTGTGACTTCAGCTCCCTTTGGTAATACTATAGTAATCTGTAACCCTTGCTTGATGTTTTTTTTATCTTTGTCCTAATAAAATACTCTTGCCGGTATTTCGTCTCTAGATGCATCAGCTTCAAAGGAGCCATCGGCCCTTTCTGGGGAGTTCAGGGAGGAGGCAAGTACATCGGCTACTGTGGATGTCACGGAGTTGGATGTCTTGTATCGTGACCTGCCTCCCTACCAACCGGAGCCTGCTAGTGATTTCACAGCGGCTGAGGAGACGAGGTCTGCTCTCCCTTCCACGGACCGATTGTCCTGTCTGAATCGGTTGGTGAGATGATAGTGGTTTCCCTGATGCCGCCAGTTTTGATAACAACTGGTCTCAGGGTAATCACCAGCCCGATATCTCTAACATTGATTGTCGAGCCGACCGTTTCTAGAGTAGTCACTAGCCCTACTTTCGTTGTGGCCAGTGTATTGGTGTCGATAAAGACTCCTCCTCGATTGCCAGCGATTCCTCATCCTTCTCTGACCAATATTTCCCACTTTCTCCACTGTTATGATGGTGAATCAATGGAAGTTTTGTCTTCAGGGATTACTCGCTCACCAGGAGAAATTGGAGCTGAGAAGGAATTTGTGGCAGAGATGGTCGACAGCTTCTATAAGAGACTGAAACGGTCCATTGCCTTGATTTTGAAGGGCTCGACCACTTGATTTGCAGCTCTGAAGGTGGTTCTCTCTCGTAATATTGAGAGTATCTGAGTTTTCAGAGGGGATGAACAAGCCGCTACATTGGAGCTTTTGTTGGAGAAGTTTGAGAGGGACGTGGGTGAGTGGCGTGGCCTGAGCGGCTCAAATTTGAATCCTTCGGTAGATGAAGAGCTTAAACGTCTCATGACTTAGATGCAGAAAGCTCATCTGGAGGCACAGGAAGCAGCCGAGGCGGTATCTTTGGACTTAAAGTCCTCAGAGACAAGGATGGTAAAGATTAGAGATGCTATTGATGCTTCCAGCAGTGCTCTTCTTGATGCCGAGGATAAAATTGAAAAGGCCAAAGAGATGATCAAAAGGGCTAATCTTCTGCTGTTCAAAGCTGAAGCTGTGCGCCTCGAGGAGATCGCTCGGTTGGAGCAGCTCAGAGCCCAGAACGATGAAGTCCTGTAGCAGGAGGTGGTGAAAAGGGCAACTCTGGCAGAGAATGAAGCTTGTTTGTCTCAAACGGTGAACATTAATGAAGCTGAGATGAGATCACAGGCATTCATTAAAGCTGCTGAGGAAACAAAGAGCAGGGTGGCTACTCTTGAAAATGGATCAAGTCCTATGAAACACAATCATATCTTGTAATCCATGTATTCCTCTTCTTTTTTTTTTCCTTTTGAATCAATAATAAATAGTAATTTTATTTGACTTTTTGTTGTGTCTCTGTTTACTTTATCTTCTGCGCTTGCAGTAATTTCAGGTTAAATTTTAGCACTCAAAGAAACAAGATGACTGTATAGTCTTCCAACTTATACCATAAGAATATTCATTAATCTATTCAGAGGTTGAAAACGTGATAGAATTAGTTATTTGATAAATTACCACCAATAAGTTGTGTGATGACTTGATTCAAGTCTTATTGGAGATGAAAATGAAATAAAGCGATCTTGACGATCTTCCTGTTCAGAGGTAAATATTAACATAGCAGATCAAAGATCATCAGGATATAGACTTATCAGTTTAGAATCGCCATCTTGTTTTGATGAACTAGGCATCATAAATGCGATGAAAACCAAAGCTTGTCAGTTTAGGGGTGATAAATTGGACGTAACTGGTTCAAGATTATCAGATTTGGGATTTTTGTCATTCTGAGGTGATGAACTGGATATGACGACAAGAATAAAAAGTCCCTACTAGACTGGGGATAATGAGACTTAGCTATCTGTCGATTCAGAGGTGATAAACTGGACATGATCGATTGAGAAACCACTAATTTTTGAGCGTTTGTTGTTCAGAGGTGATTGACTGGACATGACAATAAAGCTTAAAAGTATGAATCTGGTTTTTGGTACCCGTCTATTCACAAGTTATGGACTAAACATGATAAACTAAGGCATGCTAAATTCCGAATTCGCTACCCGAGGTAGTCGTATTAACTTGGCAGCTAGAAAATAAGGGACTGCAAAGGTGAATTGGATTTGGACACCCGTTGGTTCAGAGGTGACGGACTGGACAGGACCAACCAAGAGACACCAGGCTCGCAATCCGCTGTTCAGAGGTTTAATGTTAACATGACAGCAAAAGAGAAGTCTATGGAGGACTAAAGGATGAAGTTCGGGATCTGATTGGTTCAGAGGTGGCGGACTGGACCTGACTATTTGGAGACTACCGAATTCAAAGCCGTACCATTCAGAGGTGATGAACTGGACATGACGGTACAAAGAGAGAACTTGGCTGTCTCTCGGTTCAGAGGTGATGAATTGAACATGACCGATTGAGATGCCACTAAGTTTAAAATTCTGCCGTTCAGAGGTGACAAACTGGACATAATGACAAGAATGAAAAGTCCCTACTAGACTGAAGATCGGAACTTGTCGGTTCAGAGGTGATTGAGTAGACATGACCGACTTACAGACCAAATAGAATAGCGAGAATTCTTTATCCTGAGGTAAGATAAAGAATTGAATTATAGACTTGACTGTTTAGGGATCTTTTACAGATATACCAGGTTGGGTCTGAACCCGCTGTTCAGAGGTTTGCTATTAACTTGACAGGGATTACCTTCTGACTTTAAGTGGGCCTGTCATTCTATGGAAGAGAATGACAAATGAAGCATTGATCTGCTGGCGAAAAATTAGAATCTTCCGCAGGGGATGTTGATTTTATCCGCCAGGGAATATATCAGAGTGTCATTATAAAAGGTTTACTATTAACATGATAGGTTTGTCTCGTGATTCACTTCGCAGGGGAAATGGATATTATTTTATATGGTCCTACCATTCCATGGGCAGGAATTGTTAAGCGATTTTGGAGGGGAGTCAAATGGGATTAGGTCCCTTAGGATTTTTAGCAAACCCTCAGCTGTCAACAGATTTATTATGCTTATACCAACACCATTTGAGTTGTGCTAGCCACACTATTCCCCTCAGCATGGTGAGTTATCAAGAATTTTTATTGACTTAAAAGCCAATATTTTTCTCTATCCTTAGCCATTTGAAGGCGTTGGATTCAGATGGTGACAAAGCTAATACTCTGCTACTTTGCCTTTACTAGCCCAACTCTGTTGAGGATTGGACTGTGTTCTTATGCACCGTTCATCTTGACTAGCTTCTTATGTGCTGATTCAAACCCTTAAGCAGCTTCTTATTTGCTGATTAATGCTTCAGCAATGTTTGATTGTCGATGCTAGTCGCACTTATCGCCGAATAGTTGTTGAACATAGTTCATCGTCATCGATCGATGAGGACTATTATCTCGTGTTGAGCAGGAACATAGTCGATTGTCATCGATCGATGAGGACTATTATGGTCGTGTTGAGCAGGAACATAGTCGATTGTCGTTGATCGATGAGGACTATTATTCTCGTGTTGAGTAGGAACATAATCGACTGTCGTCGATCAATGAGGACTATTATACTCATGTTGAGCAGGAACATAGTTGACTGTCGTCGATCGATGAGGACTATTATGCTCGTGTTAAGCAGGAACATAGTCCACCGTCGTCGATCGATGGTTCCATTGTAGAGGGAAATGTATCTGCTGCAACCATCCAATATACTTGACCCGATGATCAGAGGTAAGATATTAATATGATCAAGGATAGTACTTTTTTAGGAACTTGCCATTATCCGGTATTATGAATATGTCACCGTTTGGAGTTTCTAAGTGATAGGTCCCTTTTGAGTAGACTGTTTCTATCACGAACAGCCCTTCCCATTTGGGTTGAAATTTGCCTTTGGTTTTGTGTGTCATGACCATAGGTCGTCTGACGGCTAAAATCAAGTCTCCTTTTTGGAATACCCTCTCCTTAACCTTCTTATTGAAGGCTTTCGAGATCCGAGCTTGGTACAATTCAATGCGTTGTTGAGCTTGTAGTCATCTCTTGTCTAGAGCTTCAAGTTCTTGAAGGCGTAGCCGATCGTTGTCTTCCTTAGTCATCTTGGTTGCTAAGGCAACGCGTAGCGACGACATCTGGATCTCTAGAGGTATAACTGTTTCATATTCGTATATCAGGGAAAAAGGCATATTGCCTGTTGGGGTTTGGACCGTAATTCGGCAGGCCTAAAGACATTCACTGAGCTTCTCTTTCAATCTCGTTTGCTTGACAAAATGAATTTCTTGAGCAACTTAATAATTGTCTTGTTGAACTCTTTCGCTAAACCATTAGCAGTGGGGTTATAAGCGGTTAAAGTCATATTCTGAATTTGGTACTTGTCGCAAAACTGATAGAATACTTGGCTTGTAAATTGGGGACCATTGTCATGAATAATCTGCCTGAGAACACCAAATCGATGGATGACATGGTGTTTAATGAAGTTAACCACGTTAGAAATTTTAACTTCAATAAGTGGTATAACTTCTGTCCACTTTGAAAAATAGTCAGTTATCGCTATGATGAACCTATGATCTTTCGTTGATGAGGGGCTAATTGGTCCCACGATATCGATTCTCCACGCCTCGAATGGCCATGAAGCAACAGTAGGGTGAAGTAGCTCCGGAGGTTGATGTATGAAATCTGTGTGAATTTGACAGGCTTTACACCTTTGTGCATATTTGATTGCATCAGCTATCATAGTTGGCCAATAATAACTAAGTCTTTGCAATCGATCTTTGAGCTTGGGACCTGATTGATGAGCTCCACATATACTATCATATCTCTTTAAGCACTTCTTGTGCTTCAGAATTAGATAAGCAACGAAGCAAAATACTGTCATATGAGCGGCGATAAAGTGTCTTTATTATCGGACCATAGTAGAAGCAGAGAGACCTTCGTCAGATAGAAGCTGCTTCTTTAGGGTCGTCCGATAATATGTCATGCAGAGCATAATATGAAGGAAAATCGCCAATCTCTAGGTTCGAAGCCTATTGAGGTTTCATGGACTTCACTAGTTTCTAACACATGCTTAGGGCAGACAAAGCGTTGAGTGGCCATTGTAAGATGATAAGTTTATGTCAATAGGTAAGGCCAATGTTGCTGCTAGTACAGCCAAAGCATCTGCTTTAGTATTTTTGAATCGAAACACATGACTGATGTAAAAGACATCAAATGAATTAACCATTTTGATGACTGCATGATCATAAGGTACCAAGTCTTCGTGCCGAACCTCATTTTTCTCCTTTAACCTGATTGACAATTAGCTTGGAATCACCATAAGCCTCAAGGTAGCATATCCTCATTTCATGAGCAAGCTGAAGGCTGATGAGTAGGATATTATATTCCGCTACATTGTTAGAATAAGGTGTTGTCAATGAAAATGCCTGAGGAAGGATATGATTTTGGGGCGAGATAAATACCATCCCAACACCAGCGATTATCTTGCCTTTGGGGTCTGTTCTTGATGCTCCATCAAAGAACATCTGCCACACTTCATCCTCTGAGATCATATTAGATTCGAAAACCTCATCTGGAATGTCTTCATGAAAGTTTGAGTTTCCTGAAACTGAATGAGTTGCCAGAAAGTCTGCAAGGGCCTGACTCTTGACCGCCTTTTGAGTGACAAAGAGCATACCGTATTGAGACAGGAGGATGGCCCACTTTGCTAACCTCGAATTTAGCGATCCTGATTTTGTCATGAGGATACGTAAGGGATTAACTCTAGGAGTGACATGTATGGTCTGGTCAACCAAGTAAAGTCGCGTCTTCTGAACCGCGAAAACAAGAGCTAAACATTCCTTCTCGATAGGATTATATCGGGACTCAGCTCCTATCAGGGTCCTGCTTAGATAGTAAATGGCGTGTTCATGGCCTTCGTCATCCTTTTAGGCGAGAAGAGCACCCAAAGAGTGGTCCATAGCTTTTAAATATAGAAAGAATGATTTTCCTGATGTGAGAGCCACGGGGACTGGAGGTTTAGCGAGGTATTCTTTAATGTCCTCGAAAGCCTCCTGATAAGCTTTATCCCATACAAAAGAAATACCCTTTTTCATAAGTCGGGTGAATGGTTGACAATGGCCTAATAAATTTGCAATGAATCTTCAGATATAGGCCAATCTACCTTACGAACCCCTGAGTTTTTTAAGATTCTTAGGTGGTTGCATGCTCTAAATAGCTTTTACCTTATCTGGGTCAAGATGGATTCCTTTTGATGTGATAATGAATCTCAGGAACTTTCCACTTGAAACACCCAAAAAGAACTTTGTTGGGTTCATTTTCAGCTAATAGGCTCACATTATATCGAACATTATTTTAAGTCACAAAGATGATCATTTTATCGCGACTTTTGACTGCAATGTCGTCGACATAGCACTCTACCATTTTTCGGAGGTGGCTATGGAAGATTGTACTCATTACATATTGGTAAGTTGCTCCAGCATTCTTTAACCCGAAAGGCATAACAGTATACCCCCAATGGTGTTCAGAATGAAGTATGCCTTTTATCTTCTGGGTACATCTTGATCTGGTTGTACCCTGAAAAACCATCCATAAAAGACATTATCTGAAAGCCGCAAATGTTGTCAATCATGACATCAGTGATGGGTAGTGGGAACTCATCTTTAGGCCAAGCTGTATTAAGATCGCGGTAGTCAATACAGATCTGAATTTTTCATTCTTTTTAAGAACGGGGACAATATTAGTTACCCAATCCGGATGTTGCTCTTCCCGTGTGAAACCACATACAATGAGTTTATGAACTTCAGCTTTGATAGCTTTCATGATGTCAGGGCAAAACCGTCGTTGTTGTTGTTTCACCGGCTTGACGTCAAGCCTAATGTTTAAATGATGCATGGCTATTTGCGGATCGAGATTAGGCATGTCTTCATAATTTCATGCAAAAACATTGATATATTCTCGTATAAGAGCTATCAATTCTTCTCTTTTTGTGAGTGATAGACTTTCCCTTATGGAGATAGGTTTAGGGTAATCTCGACTACCCATATCGACCTGAATTACCCTATCCTCAGTGGGTGGTTCACGTTACTCAAATTGCTTTTCTCACTGGAGATCGAGTTGCTGAGCCCATGGCTCAGCGTCAAATATTTCAATAGCCTCTTCATACTCTAATTGATCGATTGAAGTCATATTGACGAAGAGGTCATTGAAGAGCACCCCCACACTGACAACTGATTCCCACTCAGATGAAGTGGAGGAATATAACGGGAAAGATTTGTCTTCTTCGGATGGAAGCGGAGTAGAAGGTGTATCATATCCCAACCCCTTGCGTGTTTTATCGTAATAATTTGCTGGCTTCCCTTTCGGCACGAAAGTCCGTAGAAGACCACGTCGTCTCTTTTCGAAGTTCAAACCTTTCCCACGCTATAAATTGTACCCCATTTTTCTCATCATATGGTGCACTGATCGTGCATAATGAAAAAATTGCAGGGGCTCTGAGTCCGAACTCGAGTCTGTAACTGCAAACATTCGGGGTTGGACCCTACCGAATATTATAGGCGATTGACTCCTTTTGGATGGAGGAATCACAAATACTGAGCCTTTTCCACTCTCTACAGGCGTACTTGTCACGCTTATCATGGACAAGAGCATGTGCAAGGAGGTATCATCAACTATCAGAGGATAATCAAAAGTGACATTTTCATTGATCGCCCATTCACCATCATCCTCGATGGGATTATTACATTTAGGATCGTTAAAATATGCTATAATTAGTTTAAAAGCAAGAGTAGCTGGCGTGTCTTCTTCTGACTCTGAATCTGCTTCATTGCCTCTATCGTTGTCTTCAAGCAGCGGTTCTTTAGCTACTTCGTTCGCCTTTTGGTAGAGGAAAGCATCAGTAAAGTAGTTTTCAACTCCCTTGAACGGTTGTTTTTTAGCAAATACTGTTCATACTGTTGTATTATCTTCATGTACTTGAAGCACTGGTGTAGAGTGGAGGGAAGATCCAATTAGCATGAATCTAAGGCCGCCCAAGCAATAAATTGTATGACGTGTCAGCGTCGATGACGTAACAAGTCACTTCTGATTTTAGGTCCCTAATTCGACAGCTAAGTCGAATTTTTTCTAACGGGTGACTACTTCCTGCATTAAAACCATATATCATAGTAGTCATTGCTGATGGCCTGTTAAACAGTATCCCAATAAAGTAGAGGAGTCTTTTAGGGACGGTTGAGTGCAGACCCTGAATTAACCTGTACCCTCTCAATGCATGTCGAGCCGATGTATCCAGTATAATACAACAATTATGTTTATTATCTTTGATGAGCATGTCCTCAGCAGTGAAGGTGATGGCGGGCATTTTTAACTATACATGATGACATTCAGGGCACAAACGATGATTGTCATCTTCAGAGGCCTCCAGCATATGCATTAGAAATGATTCTGAATTAGACAGCGCGTCCCTGAGTGCCTCTCTTATCTCTTTCGAGAGGCAAAGCAGCTCATATATAGTGATCTGAGCTGAAATGTTGGCCAATTGTGCCAATATATCAAAGCAGAAAGGGGCATCAAGTCCCAGATTCAAAGTTCTCTTCAACACACAGTCAAATCGAACTTCTTTCTGCTTTTCTTTTGTTGGCGTAGGAACTGAAGCCAGAACAGGTAGTTCCGCTGACGTCATTGACTGCTGTGTCTCGTCAGTGGTCTTCTCATACTGCCTCAGGTATGATTTGCCAGACCAAGTACCTGTCAGTTGAGGTGTAGCATCCTGTGCTGTGAAAGCATGCTTCTCATCTTTAGAATTACCGAGAGAAGCTACCGTTATGTTGTCATCATCTAGCAAGACAGAGACAACGTTGCAAGATTTTTCCTTTGGCTTGGGTTTCTTTGAATCCTATTGTTTATCTTTGGCCAGATCTGGGTACACCCACATAATTTTTTCAGTCTTCAACGTCAGTGGAAGGAGACCTTTAGCCTCCTACTGCTTCGTTGAAGGATTACTTACCTCCAGTCGTGCCTTTGGGACTGAAGCATGCCCGTCGGGGACAGCAACCTTCAAAAAAGTGCATAACTCAATAGTCACAATATTTGCAGTGACTTTCTTCTGTTCTGACTTTAAAGTCAGAACTCCGGCATCGATCAAAGCCTGAATTTTTTCCTTGAGAACAAAACGTTTATTGGTAGGATGGTGAACCATCCTATGGAAGAGGCAATAGTTGGGATCGTTTGTGCGTCCCACTTCGTTAGGGCATCGAACCTCTAGAAGCTTCAACTTATTGCCCTTTTGGAGGAAATGGAATATTGTAACCACCTTTTCATCTTGAAGGAGTATTGTTTCAGAGGAAACTTGAACTCCTGATTGCTGGCGCCATCCTTCTTGGTTTTCAGAGGAGTTTTCCCTGATAACTCCACGGACATGGTTTCTTTTCCTTTTGCTTGGGAAGACTGTGCCATCCTACCGTGTCCTTTGTTATTCATACCCCATTTTCCTCTAGGTATGGAAGGCTCAAACTTTTAAACTGACTTCTCGGCTATTTCAGCTTGCTCAACAAGCTCTTGTTGGCCCAGTGGCCTTCCACTCTAATTTTGATGATGATTAACTCATGTAGTTATGTTTACTAATAATCTCGTGATTTTAAGTTTCAGATCATTTAGCAAGATATTAGTTGGTGATTAGCTTCAACAAGGAGTTTAGAAGCTTTTCATGGTGATTCCAGTGTCCAAGCATCAAGTTCATACCTTTGCACTCGGTGGATCACGGTTTGGGAGCTAGTCAACTTGAAGATAGAAGATCGTCAAGAAGACTTAGGTATCCTAGTTTTAGTTTAGTGTGTTTAGATCCATGTGTAAAGTTTAGTATAGTTGATATGCTCAAGTGCACAACACACACAAGTTTTATGTTTTGATATTGGTTTTGGTTTTCATGAATAGTAGATCAAAACAAGTTTAAATTGTTTATATGTATAGTAGATATTTTCTTTCTATACATGCATGCTTAACTTTTAAACAAACTTATTTTGACTTTCCTATTCATATATTGATAAACCCAAGTTTGATAAAATACAAGTTTTGGTTTTTGGTAAAAATGTTAATATACAAAAATGGTTTCATATGCTTGATATTTGAGTTAAAATGTTTATCACATGTTTATATATCAATGCAATATGGTAAAAACATTTTTGGAATTTTTACAAGTTTTAAAGAATTTTTCAAAATATTTATAACTGTTTTTCTCCCAGTTTCTGACCCAGACTGTGGCTGACAGGCCAGGTCGGTCGACTGGACGGTCGACCGAACCAAGGGCCAGTCGACCGTTGAGGTCGACCGACGTTCACAGCCTTGTGCACGTTTGGCAGACACAGGGCCGTCGGCCGCTCGGTCGACCGGACCAGAGAGCGTTGCTCTCTGTATCTGGGCGGTCGACCCGGCGGTCGACCGGATCAGAGAGCTCTGCTCTCTGTATCTGGGTGGTCGGCCGGGCGGTCGACCGAATTGCTCCAACAGTCGGATTTTTGACCGTTGGCGGTCGACCGACCGGTCGACCGGTAGACTTTCAGACTGACAGCTCAGCCTAACGGCTAGTTTTCTTTTGGGGCTATAAATACCCCATATCTTCATAGTTTTAACTAAGATTTTAAGAGCTAATTTTTTTTCATTCTCTGGTTTTAAAAACAAGTTTTCAAAAGAGTTTAAAGAGCAAAAAGATTCATTTTATTTGTTTTTAAGTGTTTTGTTATTTTCAAAGAAAATAAGTTTTTGGGAAATTGGTTTATTGTTCTTCAATTCAATATCTATTTGGTATTTTCCCAAGAGTATTTCTTTGATCAAAACACTTATTTTTTCACACTTGAGCTATCATCTATCCTATTCTATTAGGATCATTGTTTTGTGGAAAAAGGATAGAGGTTTGTGGTTGAAACATACCACTTGTTGTAAACCCTTGATTTCTTGTGTTGCTCCCTCTTTGGTAGAGGTTGAGGTTGTTGTATTGGGTTGGTGTTTGCTCCCTCTTTGGTAGAGGTGGAGATTGTTGTTTACTCCCTCTTGGTGAGGTGGAGTTGGAGCTTGGTGTTGTAACCCTCTTAGGTAGAGGTGTTTGTTGTTTGGCTACGGGCCTACCCCTCGGTTGTGAGGCGGTGTTTGAGAGAGGAGTTTGGTACTCCTAGTGTTGTAACAAATCCTCCTCGATGGAGGTTCCCTCGGTGGGAGATAGTGGATTGGAAATCCTACACGGTGGTGTAGGAGGGGATGTAGAGCTAGGGGCTCGAACCTCGAAACATATCTTGGCCTCTGCGTTTGATCCATTGTCTCTCTAACTCTCTCTCTCTCTTTTATTTGTGCATTGCATTATTCATATTGCCATACATTCATACGCTTGTGTTGTCCTTGCATATATTCATATTGCCTATTAATATTATATGCTTGGTTGTTTGTGTGTGCCTCACTTGTACTTAACCACAAGAGCTTCATATAGCACCTCAACCCATATCTAGGGGAATCAAGAGGAGTTAGTCCAGAGCCCTTCACGGGGAATTCGGCTACACTTGTGTGTTGTACTAAGTGTGTTGCAAATTAGTTTTTAAGCTTCCGCATTTAGCGCATTTAGTTTCTAGATTAGCATTTACACCTATTCACCCCACCTCTAGGTGTTTTTCAATTGGTATCAGAGCCAACGCTCCTGATATTAGGCTTAACATCCTAGGAGTGAGATCCATTTGTTTGCTAATCTATTGTTTGCATTTGCTTGTCTGCACACTCATATAGTTTACCATGGACTTCATGACCCCACCTAGTTTTGATCCTTCCAACATTGTTGTTTGAAAGTATAGGATGTCCATGTACCTAAAGACCCTAGGATTGCATGTTTCCTTGCAGCTACCAAGAGATGTTATCTTGGTGACCGCAATCATATAGGGGCCAATGCATTAGCCCTTGAGGCTATTAGAAGCACATTAAATAAAGAATATCTTATATGTGTTTCTAACTTTGATTCCGCATTTGCAGTGTGGAACATGTAGACAACCACCACTACCTCCAAGCTTCAAGTGCCAATTCAACAAGAGGAGGAATCTAGTGGAGAGTCTGATTCACAATGCTTCATGGTCCAAGGGAATGACACCCTTGAGGTACAATCGGAAACTCAACTAGATAGTAGTGATGCTAGTTCTTCATGTGATGATTATGATGCTCATGCTTTAAATGAAGAACTTTCCATTGTTTGTGAAAAATTTTAATAGAAAATATAAAGTTTTGAAAAAGAAAAGTCTAGGCCTTGAAAAAGAAAATAAAAGTATGCATTCTAGACTTAACAATGTTTTGCAAGAAAAGGTTGAGGTCTATAATGAAAGAAATTCATTGAGATCTCAATTAGACCTTGCACTAAAA
Organism: Agave tequilana; assembly: GCA_038442645.1. Taxonomy (NCBI): domain Eukaryota; kingdom Viridiplantae; phylum Streptophyta; class Magnoliopsida; order Asparagales; family Asparagaceae; genus Agave; species Agave tequilana. The sequence continues at coordinate 2,565 of JAVJIF010015062.1, read as the reverse complement.
GAAAATAAATTTTTAAAATCTAAAAATGATTGCCATGTTATTTTAAAGAAAATGAAAACTTGTCTTCAAAAATTGATTTTGTTTTAAAGGAGAATGTTGCTTTGAAAAATAAAATTATTTCTATTTCAAATGATTTAGATGTGTGTTTAAAGAAAAATGTTGTTTTACAAAATAAAATTGATTTTCATGTTTGCCATGCTAGGGTAGTTTCACCTAGATCACCCCTTGTATGCTCCAATTCTTCTACTATTGAAAATGATATAAATTTGCTTAAGAAGAATATGGATTGCTTGGGCTCCACTTTGAGCCATTGTGCCAAGAACCATACACGCTTGGAATCTTTGTTTCGAAAGAAACAAGTTCCATCTATGCATGCACACCCTCCACGGCATACACATGCTCCTCATGGACACACCCATCACATGTATGCTCATGTGTACACTTGTACACATTGTGGACGTATGGGCCACCTTACTAAGTTTTGCTTTGATAGATTACATGTTTCAAATTTAGCAACTAAGTTTGTTTGGGTTAGAGAAGGTACTAACCCTCATGGACCCAAAAGAGTATGGGTACCAAAGACCACCCCTCCTATTTTTTGATGTAGGTGTGGACTCTCACATGACGTGAGAGTAGCCGTACCTTAGAGTAGATGCGTTCCGTGCTTAAAGATTACTATTTGGATGCATCACTTTCAAGAGATGTTTGGTGGGAAGACCACCTTGTTTTTGGAGACAAGGAAAGTTGCCTTCTAGGTTTTGGTAACGATCCCTAACTCCTATTTATTATTTATGCATGCTTTACATGTTCATCATTTCATAGCATGCCTTGTTTTATGATTTATTATGCTTGTGCTATGCAAATTAGATTAGTGTTATACATGTTAGTTGTTTGAGACACTCATGTTAAATGTGGATTTATATTTATGTGTTCTCACTTTAGTGTTTGAACTAATATGTATATCCGAGATCTAATGCATATGCATGTTTATGATTTGTATTTCATATTTTTGATGTTTATAGATTATTGTGAAAATACCATGCTTATTAAATCCTTGACATACATGTATAGCAATTTGAGACACCCATGTTTAAAATGGATTATTATTTTGTGCTCTCGTATTTGTTTAGCTATCATGTTTATCATAGGTTTAATAACATGTGAATTTACATAATAATCATGTTTATGTTTATCATGATGATTTATATTCCGTTTTTGAGCTTCATGATTTGATCACTTGTTTAAATGTTAGCTTTTATTAAAATTAGGTATATACTTGTGCATATAGTGGGGCCACAAATAAATCTATATATGTTTGAGCTTGAATGCTTATTTGTACCCATTAGATGTATTAGTATATCTAGTTTTGATGATTCATACATTTTAAACTTGTATTCCTATTTCTTGATTTGATTTATGATTGTGTGTTTCATTTCATGTATATGTTTATTTTGCCAAACTTTAAGATATACATGTATGCCCCTTGAGTCATTTGCCTTTCATGCAAATCTATATATGTGGACTCAAGTGTGTTTAGGGATATGTATGTATACTTATTGTGTTGACAAATCATACATATACCTTGAAATGAAAGGTTGTTTTAATGAAAATTTAGCTTTTCATGTTTTTCATGTATTTATTTGTTTAAACTTCATGTATATGTCAATCTTGTCCAAACTATTATTTATACATATACATCCTTTTTGAGCCACGTGCCTTCATGCATATAGTTTTTTGTGGACTCGTTGTGTTTGGATATGTATGTACATTCTAGTTTGTATTAGACATACATATACCTTGAAAATTAAATAATGTTATGTTTTTCAAGTTTAAAGGAATTTAAATGAGCTTAATGGAATATTTTTCATGATTGTGATTCTCACATTTTATTTGCACACTCACATTTATTCTTTACTCATGTATTGTTTTCATGAGTCATATTTATGCTTCATTGATTTAGAGTGTTATTTATCATGTGAATTTCATATTTTATGAAAAAATTTATTTTTATTCCTTACTTGAAGGATTTCGTACTAGTTAACAAAACTTTTCATTTTAACTAGTTCGTATTCTTCGTTGTGATATGAGTTATACCATGCTTATTTTGTTGTTCCAATTGGTATCATTGAACTCTTTCAATTGGTATCAATTTTGATCTTATTGTATACTCATATGTTTTTATGTATGTATGCTTTCAAATTCTAATGGTATCAATGTCTATTGGTATCTAATTTTAATACATACATATTTGTTTATGCTAAGCTTGAAAACCTTAATGATTATCCTATTTCAATTGATTATTTTTAAATTGGTATCAAGCCTACGCATTGTTTTAGTTTGTATTTCATAAAGGGGGAGAAATTTGATTTTGTCTCTCAATTGGTATTTGATTCCCACTCCCTTGCTTTATGATAAAATATAGTTTCAATTTGGTATCATATGCTATTAAAGTATAATACTTTCAAATTTGACATCAAGATTGTTTATTTACCATTGATATGTTATTAGTTTGCTTATCAATTGGTATCAAGTTTTATTTTTCACTTTCAATTGGTTTATGATATA
>JAVJIF010015061.1:0-83400 GCA_038442645.1 Agave tequilana | reverse complement strand
TCTAGTGTGAACTCGTTGTAGGTGTTGCGGGACCGAGTGATCCAGTGGAATCGGTTTATAGTGAAAATCTTTCATAGTGTTGAAGGCGGGGACGTAGAGCAAGGTGCTCGAACCTCGAAACAAATCTCCCGTATTTGCGACTGCTCTCTCTATCTCTCACTTATGTTTATATCTTGCATGCTTAAATTGCTTTCATCTTTATATGCTTGATATATTCTTATGCTATATTGTTATATGATTGGGATTGTTTGCTTACACTTGTATTCAACCAAGAGAGCCATAATGGCCCCTCAACTCTTATCTAGAGGAATCTTGAGGAGTTAGTCCAGAGCCCTTCACTGTGAATTCAGCTACAATCTAAGGTTATGCTTGGTGTGTCTAACATAAGAATTTTTAGTTTACTTAAATAGTTTTAATTTCACATTAATTCACCATTTGATTAGCTAGTCACCTATTGTAACCCCGCTCCCGAATACGTACTTAGTTGCGTATCCAGATTTTTTGATCATATTTTTCGATTTACTTCTTGTATTTGTTTTGTATTATGAATTATTTACATGAACGTTTTGTCTTGGATTTGGATTCGTGGACTCGGAGTCAGCCCTAGTCTGAACCGAGGGCCCGATCCTAGAGAATTACTCGATTTGGTCTTTCTACTATTCCGATTTGACCGATTTCAGTTTTGAACATCGTTTTCCAATATTTTAGATTTTCTATGATTTTCTGGAATTTTCCTGGATTTAATTATAAATCTTCAAAACCGGTGTCGGCCAGTTTCGTTGACCGATTCCTGGATTTTTAATTTACGAACAGATTGGAATTTCTAATAGTGTCTTTAGACATTATTTCTTAAAATAATATTTTCTATCTAAATACTTTTTCTGAGAATTTTCAGAATTTATCAAAACCCGGCCAACCCGGTGTAGACCGAGATTGACGGTGGACTTCAGGATTTTTAATTTGAACATGGCATTGAATTTCTGAAAACTGATTTCACCAAAAATCATTTTATAATATTTATTATTTTTGAGAATTTTTGAGAAGCTTTCTGGATTACTTTATTTTTGAGGTTTTCCGGAGTTTTTGGTGTTTTCCCAGATACCGGGATTTTGCCTTGATATTCCATTTTGTCTTTTTCCATTTTTTCCTTCCTCAAACGCCGGCTTCACCATCCTTGGATCTTGCATTTAATGCAAAGATCTTCTCTTCACTTCTCCCCACACTTCATTTAATGTGCTGCCACCAACTCCCATCAAGCGTCATGCCTTTTTGTCCTTTTGTGAAACGCCACCTTGCTTCTCCCTTGAAACGCCGCATTTATTCCCGCGTTAGGCTAATTTTGGCCTAAACGCCATCTTGCTTTTGTGGGCTGCGTTTGAGTGGGGAGAACAAGTCTCACTTGGCATCCCCAAAGTCAAACTTGCCATTATTGCTCCTTTGCCTATAAATACCCCCTCCCTCTCTCTCCATTCATTTTTCTTCTTTCTCTCTTCTTCCTCTTTGTTTCCAGAGAGCAAAGGCAACAAACGCAGCCTTGATGCTCCCTCCTTTGGCCAACTTGTTCTCCACCATTTCCCTTCATCTTCTCCTCCATTTCTTGCAGCGGTGAACCAAGCATCATCACTATCACCATCTCCTTCCTTCTCTGGTAAAGACCGGCCGACTCCTTCGGATTGGGGCCGTGTTCTTCTTCATCACCTGCATGACTCTGGGGCCGGCCACTCCTTTTGGATTGGGGCCGAGCTTCTCTTCATTGGAGACATCGCCGTGGATCTTCTAATAATCGTTCGCGATTATTCCGGTGATCGTTTTGGTGATAGTTAACGACAACTCAACCAAGGACCCATCTCCTTCACTTGTGTTTTTCCCTGCTTCTAGATGGCGTTTTGGACGAGTAACTTCACTCTCCAAGACTTGGATGACTCATCAGAGCCCTTGCATTTTCATATCAGTGAACTCAGCACTTAACAGGATCCTGCTCCCTGATTTGCACTCTGTTAGTCGACTTGACTTGGTCATTAGTCGACTAACTTCCCTTATTAGTCGACTAGCCCTCCTTCCCAGTCGACTAATCCTGTGAAACGCTGCCTTGTTATTCTGAAACGCAACCTTCTAGTCGACTGATCCTTCTCCCTAGTCGACTAACTTTCCTGAGACGCGAATCTTGGAAACGCGAATGGGAAAACGTGCCTCTTGGAAACGCGGCCTTGTGGGGCGCGACCATGTGAGACGCGACCTTGAGAAACGCGCTCTTTCTTGAAACGCGACCTGCTCTTTCATTCCAAATTGGCTAACTCTTTCTGGTGAGACGCGGACTTATGAAACGCGGATTCATGAGACGCGGACTTGTGGCAAGACGCGGACCTATGAAACGCGACTTCGTGAGACGCCGTTTTGCGAAACGCAGCAGACTAGTCGACTAACCCCTGTTCCTAGTCGACTAACCCATCCTGAAACGCCATTCTTGAAACGCCAGCCTTTTTCTGAAACGCAGCCTATCATTCGACTTGCCCTTTCTATTAGTCGACTAACTCCCCTATTAGTCGACTAATTATTATCCCTAGTCGACTAATCTTGGCTGTTGACTATTGTTGATTCCTTCTTTGTACATGAACATTATTCTCGGGTCATGTATTATGTATATGGCTATTACATGGCTTATCACTTGATGGATGTCACCTTCTCTCCTCTTTCTCTCTCTTATTCTCTCTCTCTCTGATCCCCTCTACCTATTACCTTCTCTCTAACGCATTGAAGCGTTGATCTCCTGGATTCCGGATATCAGAGATTTCACCATATTTTAGGCGAGTAATCTCGCTATCCTCTTGCTTTCCTATTTTATTGGTTGGGCGAGTGTTCTCGCTCTCGCCTCCATTTGGGTCGACATATATTTTATTCCCTGTTTCCATGTATTTTGTATTGGGCTGAGTCCCTGTATTGTGTATGGCCGAGTGCCAATATCTGGACATGTATTGTTCTGTGACGAATGCTTGTACTAGGGTAGTTTCCTTCTTGTACATATACCATGCCTGTGATGTATTGTACTGCCTTATACCATACTTGGCTTCCGGACCCTTCAACCTCCGGTCACTCACTATCTCGAAAGAGAGGTGATTGGGACTGGCAGGTCTCTCAGTTCAGCCTCCGGTCACTCACTGTCTCGAAAGATGAGTGATTGGGATCGTCAGGTTTCTCAGCTCCGCCTGGTTATCATGATCAGCGTTCAGCGCTTTACCACTAGATTCGTCTAGGCGAGTTGCTGCCGGATTTACTGCTCGTACTTCAGTCGAGTCGTCCCGGTAACCTCGCCAGACGCTCCAGTGTTAAATACTGTTTGCTGTCTGTACTTCCAGCTTGCTCAGCTCCGCTTTGTTTGTGCTCAGCTACTATTCTACCTCATGCCATTACTTCATGCCTGACACCTGTCTATACTACTTGTCGTTTTCATATTACTTTTAACACATGTATATCACCTGACAACTGATGTATTATCATCTAACACCTGACATGCTACTACTTGGCAAGACCCCTTGTTATGACATGACTTGCCACCGGATTATTATCAATCTCTTGACATGACTGGTTACCTGTCTAATATCACCATCTTGTCATGCTATCCCTTGACACTCAGCATGATATACTTGACCTGTGATTATCACATTTACGGGAACCCTGCCTTGTATCCTGTATCATGATCAGTGACCTGTTATCCTGTATTATATACAGTGACCTGAATTCCTGAATTCCTGATCATGTCCTGTTCCTGTTATTCCCGTAAATTGATAATTAACCTAATAAATCATAAAAGGAACAACTTGCATCGGGTCGGGGGAAACATGCGGCTATCAATATGTGTTCGTGTTTACAGTGGTATTAGGCATGTTGTGCAACTAAAACTTCCGGTCTGACCTGTGGGCCTCCAGGCAACCGAGGGAGTGCTGGCTCCCTCCTCCTGAATCATGATAAGGGCATACATAAGACCCTCCTGAATCGCCTTGCGGCAGGTTCCGTCACCAAGCAACGGAACAATCCTGGGCCGTGGTCCCGGGTATGTACGGGACCCACTGTAAACATAGTTCGTTGATACCCCCGCTGGTTTCCATAACAACCTTGCTTTACTCGGATATGGATCTATGTGTGCTGGGACGCTAGTTCACATAGCTAGATATCAGGGTAAGACGAGTAATAATAATAATAATAATAACCGGCTCTTTAAGTTGTAAGTAGAGGTATGTGGAATGGACGCATACTGAAGCCTGCAGCTTAAACGGCTATGAATCTGTGATATTCCTTACCATATTTGCTTGTCCTGGATTTTACTTCGGATTCCCGGCTTTATGAGTATTATGGTATTAATTGCTCATGCTCTGCTTTATCCCTGGTATCCACCTGCCTCCTGTTTATTTTCTTATCATGCCCTGAGTGCAGTCTGGTTGTATGTGCTTGGATTATGGTGACATAAGATAAGGGTATATAGATGAGGGTTTCCTTGTTTGGATTATTCCTTCGACGTACTAGTCTTATGGAGCCGTGATCTGAAACCATACAATCAGATTTGCTCGTCCCCGGCTTTATTCGGTTGTATCACTATACATGTACTTACCCCCTGCTCGCCACTTGGCTTTTGTATCACCACTCGCCTGGGGAGTTTCATCTGACTCCCCTGGATTCTCATGTCCAGGTCATGGAGCTTGGAGCGTGTGGATTCTCCCAGTTGCTGATCAGAGTGGCGCAGCGGTAGCGTGGATCTCCAGCAGACCGTTCTAAGCTCTATCCTTCCAGGCCCCCTTGTGTGCCTCTCGAGTTTTCCTTTTATAAACTCGTGAGTGCCTGTGTACTGTTCATACTTGTACATCTACTTGTATTCTCGCAATTGCGCATATCAGTGATGTAATATTCATGTAATATTGGATCACCTCTGGTGATAACCTTGTAATTGTACTCATGTGTTGGAATGTATAATGCACCACTTGCTTCCGTACTCTGATTCTTGCCTGTACTGATGCTTAGCGTATATACGTGAAGGTACTTCTGACTTGCGTATATACGTTGCAGTAATGTCTCCGTATCCGTCAGGATCGGGGCGTTACAGGTTGGTATCAGAGCTTAGGCTCTCACCTCCTCAGTACGTCCAGACGGCAAATTAATGGTAAAGAAATTTGCAACTGGAATGCATGAGTCTTGGTTATACAATCCAACTACAAGTACAAAGTTATCCATTCTCTCTTGATAATCTTTTCCTTGAATTCTGAAGTTCTCCCATCCTTTCATACTTCAATTTCTTGTTATTCTTGGACCAACTCGGACATGAAAAGATGGGGAAATCATAACGGTTCTGGTTCTTCCTAGGGTAACCCTAATGGAGAAAATCTTGATTTAAGGCTATCTCTGCAAGATATGATGAGACATGATCAAGTACAGACGAAGGTCCCGCACCAAGGATCATTGGTTGCGCTCCGGGAACAGAAGCCAGGCGACATGTTGGATTTCAGGAAATTACAGCCGGCAGTCTTTTCAAGCATGGAGAAGCCTGGATGCATAGCAGTGGTCAGTAAACCTGATGGATCTTCTAAGTCAACTTGGGTCCCTGACGAGAACTAGGTGAAAATGATCAAGATTCAGTTAGAAGATGAAGCCTGGATGTAGTAGTTGGCGGAAGCAGCGAGACTGGGAAAGCCCAACACTTGGGACTAGTTCTCGAAGGATTTCTATAGGAAGGTTCTTCTCTGTAATAGCCCAGGAAGAAATGAAAGAATGATTTATCAAATTGCGGTAGGGAGATTGGATTGTAAATAAGTACACTGCAAAATTCCTAAGGCAAAGTCGGTCGGTTTTTACATGGTGGCCGATAAGGAGAACCGAGCAAGCAATATCTTAAGTGAGAAATGAAGATGAAGAGCAAGATGTTTCTTATCCCCAAACAGCCCAAGGAGTATTCTCAAGTTCTTCAATCATCATCCGGGAAGTGGAATGGACCCAGAGGAGAAAGATTAGGATGAGTTGCAGATGAAGTTGGTGAAGAGACCCTCTTAATTGATGGAAGTAAAGGCTCAGACAGGCCTCTGGACGCCCTACTAGCTAAGCCATCCCTCTAACCCTGCCCACAACATATGACCGGTGGATATTGTCTGGAGCTGGGCATCTACAACACAACCACCAGAAAGGCTATGAATTATGTCATACACGGGTTCAGAGAGTTGAAAGGTGACGGTCTGTTCAAGGAAGCAGAGAACATTGCACCGATCAGATCAACCCATCCAGTATCACCGTCGTGAGGGAATCTAGGACCTACTGTCAGAATAACCTCGCTTCATCCCCAGCATCCAGCATGGAGTCGTATACAAGGAGACTAAGAGTTAGGGCACATGGTGAAGGGAAGCAAACATATGAAATCTGACTGAAGAGGAAGTCAGGATGCTCAAGATGATGGAGTAAGAACAGAAGGATGCTCAATATCTGAAGGAGGAATCCTTGAAGGACGGGCCGTAACCATTGTCCCCATTTTAATATGTCCGGGAGTTGGTAAACTTCTCTATATCATATCCTCCTCATTGCACCATCACCAATAATCCTAGTCCGTCCTATCTCTCTCCCTGTTTTACGATTCCTATCTCTCCTATTTTTGCTATTCTGATTTTTATAATCTTTATGCCAACTTAAGATATGCGTAGACTAGTGAGGTAACAGCAGGGCAGATATGGTTCGTTCTCATTATGTTCTGGCATTCCTTGACTCTGGTATATCACACTCTCTTATATTGGGCAGATCTTCGGTCTTGCATTTTATTCTTATATTTATGGATACCTCATGGGAGACCAATACATCAAGCAGAGTAGTCGTCACTTATATAGTCAGATAGATTGCATCATTTCGCGAGGAGTGTCAGTATAGAACAGTATTTCAGAATCAGGGCTTCTGGCAGATAGAGTTATGATAATTGTGGTCATGATTTCTTTGACTATGTTCGTGGAATTCGGGTGTTCTCAGAACTGATTTGCAGTCAGATTATTATTTAGAAGACAGCATTCTGGACACGTTTCGGTTATTTTGATTTCTTGATCATGTTCTCAGAGCTACCAACTTCTGGCAGTTTTTATGGATTTGATGGACTAAGAGCTCCGCTAGCCTCGCCAAGCGAGGGTCGTGTTCTAGTCATCCGTGAACCTAACCGGGTGTGAGTTTCGTTGCACCCTGGTGCTTAGCATTTAGCGTTGTGTTACGCGCTGGCTTCGCCACGTGAGCTACGCCATATGCGAGCCTCGTAGAGCGTTAGCTTCGCGGCACCCTAATGTTTAACACCTGAGCTGTGTTACGCGATGACCTCATCTAGGCTTGGTTTCATCCGTGGCTAGTCCCTTCAGTGCTTAGCACTCTAGCCCATTCTTCGATTTCTTCTGCCCAGCGTGCTTTCATGGATCTGCTGAACAGAGTTTTATCACTGTATCTGAACTATCGCCATGATCCCTGTCAATGGTCCATTCGACGAATCTTGCAGGGCCCAGATTATCTTCTACATGTTCTATCTGCAGTCAGGTTATCATTCAGAAGTCAGTGTTCAGAATTCTCCATGGTTATTCTATATTCTTGGCTATGTCTTTTAAACTTAGTAAGGCCCAGTATACATAAATTCTTAATTATTAGCCTTCTTGAATTATATTCAGTATTACCAGGATTTTCCTTACCGTGGGTATTCTAGTCTATTCTCGGAGGATTGGTATGTATGCAGCACATCAGCGATTCTACTGCAGAAGGACAACATCTCGCCATGAAAAGTTTTATTATATTATGGACTTCAGCACTACGGAATTATATGGATTTCATTAGCCTTGGTTCACAGTTTGATTTAAGTATTATTGATTATCTCAGCTCACTCTATATTATTCAGAATGGGGTTCTGACAGCGTACTTGCATAAGCAGACATCAGATCAGTATCATTATGGCCTCGTCAGAAGATGCATATGAACGGCAGAAGTGCAGAGGCGCCTCAGTCTTGAGTTAGCCGTTCAGTCTAGGAGAACAGCTCATAGTTATTCATATCTTGATTGGCATAATCCTCATTCCTACCTTTTTGTGTTCATTTTACCCCTTATCGAAATTGCGAGGACGCAATTTTTTGTAAGGTGGATGGAATGTAACACCCCGCTCCGGAATACGTACTTAGTTGCGTATCCAGATTTTTTGATCGTATTTTTCGATTTACTTCTTGTATTTGTTTTGTATTATGAATTATTTACATGAACGTTTTGTCTTGGATTTGGATTCGTGGACTCGGAGTCAGCCCTAGTCTGAACCGAGGGCCCGATCCTAGAGAATTACTCGATTTGGTCTTTCTACTATTCCGATTTGACCGATTTCAGTTTTGAACATCGTTTTCCAATATTTTAGATTTTCTATGATTTTCTGGAATTTTCCTGGATTTAATTATAAATCTTCAAAACCGGTGTCGGCCAGTTTCGTTGACCGATTCCTGGATTTTTAATTTACGAACAGATTGGAATTTCTAATAGTGTCTTTAGACTTATTTCTTAAAATAATATTTTCTATCTAAATACTTTTTCTGAGAATTTTCAGAATTTATCAAAACCCGGCCAACCCGGTGTAGACCGAGATTGACGGTGGACTTCAGGATTTTTAATTTGAACATGGCATTGAATTTCTGAAAACTGATTTCACCAAAAATCATTTTATAATATTTATTATTTTTGAGAATTTTTGGGAAGCTTTCTGGATTACTTTATTTTTGAGGTTTTCCGGAGTTTTTGGTGTTTTCCCAGATACCGGGATTTTGCCTTGATATTCCATTTTGTCTTTTTCCATTTTTTCTTCCTCAAACGCGGCTTCACCATCCTTGGATCTTGCATTTAATGCAAAGATCTTCTCTTCACTTCTCCCCACACTTCATTTAATGTGCTGCCACCAACTCCCATCAAGCGTCATGCCTTTTTGTCCCTTTGTGAAACGCCACCTTGCTTCTCCCTTGAAACGCCGCATTTATTCCCGCGTTAGGCTAATTTTGGCCTAAACGCCATCTTGCTTTTGTGGGCTGCGTTTGAGTGGGGGGAACAAGTCTCACTTGGCATCCCCAAAGTCAAACTTGCCATTATTGCTCCTTTGCCTATAAATACCCCCTCCCTCTCTCTCCATTCATTTTTCTTCTTTCTCTCTTCTTCCTCTTTGTTTCCAGAGAGCAAAGGCAACAAACGCAGCCTTGATGCTCCCTCCTTTGGCCAACTTGTTCTCCACCATTTCCCTTCATCTTCTCCTCCATTTCTTGCAGCGGTGAACCAAGCATCATCACTATCACCATCTCCTTCCTTCTCTGGTAAAGACCGGCCGACTCCTTCGGATTGGGGGCCGTGTTCTTGTTCATCACCTGCATGACTCTGGGGGCCGGCCACTCCTTTTGGATTGGGGCCGAGCTTCTCTTCGTTGGAGACATCGCCGTGGATCTTCCAATAATCGTTCGCGATTATTCGGTGATCGTTTGGTGATAGTTAACGACAACTCAACCAAGGACCCATCTCCTTCACTTGTGTTTTTCCCTGCTTCTAGATGGCGTTTTGGACGAGTAACTTCACTCTCCAAGACTTGGATGACTCATCAGAGCCCTTGCATTTTCATATCAGTGAACTCAGCACTTAACAGGATCCTGCTCCCTGATTTGCACTCTGTTAGTCGACTTGACTTGGTCATTAGTCGACTAACTTCCCTTATTAGTCGACTAGCCCTCCTTCCCAGTCGACTAATCCTGTGAAACGCTGCCTTGTTATTCTGAAACGCAACCTTCTAGTCGATTGATCCTTCTCCCTAGTCGACTAACTTTCCTGAGACGCGAATCTTGGAAACGCGAATCTGGGAAACGTGCCTCTTGGAAACGCGGCCTTGTGGGGCGCGACCATGTGAGACGCGACCTTGAGAAACGCGCTCTTTCTTGAAACGCGACCTGCTCTTTCATTCCAAATTGGCTAACTCTTTCTGGTGAGACGCGGACTTATGAAACGCGGATTCATGAGACGCGGACTTGTGGCAAGACGCGGACCTATGAAACGCGACTTCGTGAGACGCCGTTTTGCGAAACGCAGCAGACTAGTCGACTAACCCTGTTCCTAGTCGACTAACCCATCCTGAAATGCCATTCTTGAAACGCCAGCCTTTTTCTGAAACGCAGCCTATCATTCGACTTGCCCTTTCTATTAGTCGACTAACTCCCCTATTAGTCGACTAATTATTATCCCTAGTCGACTAATCTTGGCTGTTGACTATTGTTGATTCCTTCTTTGTACATGAACATTATTCTCGGGTCATGTATTATGTATATGGCTATTACATGGCTTATCACTTGATGGATGTCACCTTCTCTCCTCTTTCTCTCTCTTATTCTCTCTCTCCTGATCCCCCTCTACCTATTACCTTCTCTCTAACGCATTGAAGCGTTGATCTCCTGGATTCCGGATATCAGAGATTTCACCATATTTTAGGCGAGTAATCTCGCTATCCTCTTGCTTTCCTATTTTATTGGTTGGGCGAGTGTTCTCGCTCTCGCCTCCATTTGGGTCGACATATATTTTATTCCCTGTTTCCATGTATTTTGTATTGGGCTGAGTCCCTGTATTGTGTATGGCCGAGTGCCAATATCTGGACATGTATTGTTCTGTGACGAATGCTTGTACTAGGGTAGTTTCCTTCTTGTACATATACCATGCCTGTGATGTATTGTACTGCCTTATACCATACTTGGCTTCCGGACCCTTCAACCTCCGGTCACTCACTATCTCGAAAGAGAGGTGATTGGGACTGGCAGGTCTCTCAGTTCAGCCTCCGGTCACTCACTGTCTCGAAAGAGGAGTGATTGGGATCGTCAGGTTTCTCAGCTCCGCCTGGTTATCATGATCAGCGTTCAGTGCTTTACCACTAGATTCGTCTAGGCGAGTTGCTGCCGGATTTACTGCTCGTACTTCAGTCGAGTCGTCCCGGTAACCTCGCCAGACGCTCCAGTGTTAAATACTGTTTGCTGTCTGTACTTCCAGCTTGCTCAGCTCCGCTTTGTTTGTGCTCAGCTACTATTCTACCCCATGCCATTACTTCATGCCTGACACCTGTCTATACTACTTGTCGTTTTCATATTACTTTTAACACATGTATATCACCTGACAACTGATGTATTATCATCTAACACCTGACATGCTACTACTTGGCAAGACCCCTTGTTATGACATGACTTGCCACCGGATTATTATCAATCTCTTGACATGACTGGTTACCTGTCTAATATCACCATCTTGTCATGCTATCCCTTGACACTCAGCATGATATACTTGACCTGTGATTATCACATTTACGGGAACCCTGCCTTGTTATCCTGTATCATGATCAGTGACCTGTTATCCTGTATTATATACAGTGACCTGAATTCCTGAATTCCTGATCATGTCCTGTTCCTGTTATTCCCGAAATTGATAATTAACCTAATAAATCATAAAAGGAACAACTTGCATCGGGTCGGGGGAAACATGCGGCTATCAATATGTGTTCGTGTTTACAGTGGTATTAGGCATGTTGTGCAACTAAAACTTCCGGTCTGACCTGTGGGCCTCCAGGCAACCGAGGGGAGTGCTGGCTCCCTCCTCCTGAATCATGATAAGGGCATACATAAGACCCTCCTGAATGCCTTGCGGCAGGTTCCGTCACCAAGCAACGGAACAATCCTGGGCCGTGGTCCCGGGTATGTACGGGACCCACTGTAAACATAGTTCGTTGATACCCCCGCTGGTTTCCAATAACAACCTTGCTTTACTCGAATATGGATCTATGTGTGCTGGGACGCTAGTTCACATAGCTAGATATCAGGGTAAGACGAGTAATAATAATAATAATAACCGGCTCTTTAAGTTGTAAGTAGAGGTATGTGGAATGGGACGCATACTGAAGCCTGCAGCTTAAACGGCTATGAATCTGTGATATGCCTTACCATATTTGCTTGTCCTGGATTTTACTTCGGATTCCCGGCTTTATGAGTATTATGGTATTAATTGCTCATGCTCTGCTTTATCCCTGGTAACCACCTGCCTCCTGTTTATTTTCTTATCATGCCCTGAGTGCAGTCTGGTTGTATGTGCTTGGATTATGGTGACATAAGATAAGGGTATATAGATGAGGGTTTCCTTGTTTGGATTATTCCTTCGACGTACTAGTCTTATGGAGCCGTGATCTGAAACCATACAATCAGATTTGCTCGTCCCCGGCTTTATTCGGTTGTATCACTATACATGTACTTACCCCCTGCTCGCCACTTGGCTTTTGTATCACCACTCGCCTGGGGAGTTTCATCTGACTCCCCTGGATTCTCATGTCCAGGTCATGGAGCTTGGAGCGTGTGGATTCTCCCAGTTGCTGATCAGAGTGGCGCAGCGGTAGCGTGGATCTCCAGCAGACCGTTCTGAGCTCTATCCTTCCAGGCCCCCTTGTGTGCCTCTCGAGTTTTCCTTTTATAAACTCGTGAGTGCCTGTGTACTGTTCATACTTGTACATCTACTTGTAATCTCGCAATTGCGCATATCAGTGATGTAATATTCATGTAATATTGGATCACCTCTGGTGATAACCTTGTAATTGTACTCATGTGTTGGAATGTATAATGCACCACTTGCTTCCGTACTCTGATTCTTGCCTGTACTGATGCTTAGCGTATATACGTGAAGGTACTTCTGACTTGCGTATATACGTTGCAGTAATGTCTCCGTATCCGTCAGGATCGGGGCGTTACACCTATTCACCCCCCTCTAGATGATTTCAATTTGATGTTGAGACGTAGCTCTAGCTTGGTGTTTGAGACGCGGCTCTAAAGTCACGCTCAATACTTCTTGATTCATGTCTGTTTCTTTTTTCATTAGAAAACTAGACTGAGTAAAGTAAAGAGTTTTAATTTCCAGAGGTATGATATTAACTTAGCAAATTAAATAATTCTACTGGAGAAATTTGAGAGGGTTACCGTCAGAGATGTGATGTTAACTTGATAGTGAATTCTGGACTTATGATTTGAACAAGTTTTGTGGACTTGCTATTCTTGAATGAGAAAAACAAGTAGAGTTTGATCCGCTGGTAATTATGTCAGAGTCTATCGTCAGAGGTTTAGTGTTAACATGACTAGAACTCTGCTGGGAATGAAAGTATACTATTGAGGTGTGATATTAACATAACAGCGATTGATTTTGCAATCTACGCAATTTAAGTGGACCTGTCATTCTATTAGGAAGAATGACAAGTGGGATTGGATTTGTTAAGGATTCTTGGAGATTTTTACCGTCATAAATATAATGTTAACTGGCGGGTTAATTTTGCGATTTGAGCAAATTGAATTGTCAGATGTGTGATGTTAATATTTAGACATATATATTGCATAAATATTATTACTTTCCTACATATATTCTGTAATAAATATTGCAAATAACTTGTCTTAATGTCCTAATTCATACAGGGTACGATAGGGAGAAGATAATCATGAATTTTATCTAATTAAATTCTAAAGCTCAAAAGAAAGGGGATCGATTCAAATTCAAAGTTTCTAGAAGCTATCTTATCTGAAAACTGATGTATCAGATAAGATAATATAATCTAATTTCAAGGAGAAAATGGATTGTTTAAAAACCCTATCAGTTTTGCTGAAGATAAATGGATATCTTATCAATTCTAGAAGGCAAACTAAAAATCCAAGAGGATAAATAGATAGAGAGAAGATCAATGAGTGAGATGAAGCAATTTAGATTCGGCTTCAAACTAGATATAGTTTAGCATTTTAATTATAACTTTCTCTATTGAAACTCAAATCTAATGATTCAAGATGCTACAGAAAGAAAACTTAAAGAGCTACAATTCTTCTGTTGATCACTCATTCCAATTCTATCAGTTGATAAGTAATATTCAGCAATCAACATGCCGACAAGCTACAGATCAGAATTGAATTTTTAGATAAATCAAATCAAGTTTGGAGATAAGGAGAGAATTCAAATTCAGAAATATACGGCTCTTCCTATCTTCATATGTGTTCTATCCCTCTAGTTTTCTCTTATAAATACCCTCATACCTCAAAGACAGAAAGGCACCGCTTCAGAGAGAGCTTTACTTTAGATTTCTCTTTTCTTCTTCAATATAATTTTTATTTTTATTTTTAGCTTAGGTTAGAGAGAGTTACATGCTCAAAAGAGAGGAAGAGTTATTGTAGAATGACACTATTATAATCTTTTCTTCAAGAAGCTTATATTGAAGGTGACAATCAATGGAGGTTTCCCACTTTTCTTTATTGTGCTCGATCTCGCCGAAGCCTTACTTTCCTTTATTCTTTTCTATTACTTTGCTTTATTCCATGCTAAGGTAAATTTCATTATGGTTCAACAGTAGAGGTAAATATTCTTCTTTCATTTCTTTTATTTTTGATTTTTACATCAACACTTTTCTTTATCTCTTTTTGTTTCTTTTTCTTTTATAATTAAAATAAAAGAACACCATCATCTCTTCTTCTACCATCTTCTCTTAAACTTAACTTAATATTTTTATTTTCTTTTATAAACTGAGAAGATAAGTACTAATTAGTTTTTATAAATTAAAAGAAGAAACTTACATAACGCTTCCATCACTGTCTCTCATGTGGATCGCGACCGTTAGCCTTAAGCTACACGGTAGAATTGGGGACCTAGTACTGTTCTAAATTTTTTTATATTTTATGCAGGTTTGGCTCGATCGTAATTTTGGCACTGTTGTCGGGGAGGACGGTAAGTTTTCTTTCTTTTAATTTACTTTAACGAATTAATCACTTTTTCTCTTTATTTTGTGTACAGGGGCTAATTACAGAAAATCAGGAGCTGCAGTGGACATATTACTATTCTATGCCTCTATCCAAGAAAGCAGAGCATAAGAGCCCACAATTGTAGTGAACTACTAACTAAAAAGTTTTCGAATAGAGACTAAGTTTAGAAATGACTAAGTTTTGATAATCATATGGCTTATAAATTACAAGAATTTTTACATTAATACTTCAAATATTTTTTTATTTCAAAATGTGTTTTCAAAAAATACTAACAATTCATTTCTTTTTCTTCATGGATTTTGTGGGTGCAATCCTCTGAAAACCTCACGAGACAAAACTCGTCCTCTAGGGTAACTAGAGGTTTAACGGCTTGTTGCACGTGCTAAGTGCAACCGTAATTTCTATGAAAGTGAGTTAGGTTTGGTCAGTTTAGTTTTTCTTTTCTCTTTATTTTGCTCGAGGACGAGCAAAAGATCACCCCCATACTTATCTTTCTATTTAATCAAAAGTTCACATTTTAATTCTTTTCTCTTTATTTTGCTCGAGGACGAGCAAGAGGAGAGTGAGAAGATCAGTAGAATATTGCAGCGGCTAGTTTACTACCATTGTAATTCTCTATCCTTTCATTCATTATCTTTCTCTTTAATCAAAAGTTCACATTTATGTTCTTCTACTTTTGTTTCTTTTGATTTTAATTACAATCCAAGTGAGTCTTATAGCATCAGAATCGCTTTGCATTTGCGAGTGTCACCGATAGCTCATGACGATGGATTCCTCTTTTTAAAAGTCCGTATCATTTCATGATTGCTCCTCATAGTCTTGATGATGTAATTTGGATGGGAGCTGAATTCGATCTTATGGGTTATGCGTTGATCGCCTTTGAATCAAGTTAAACATTGCCAACGATCCAAGGTAAGTAATCGGCCAAAAGAGGTAAAAATTCTTAGTTTTTCTTTCTTCATTTCTTACTTTAGAAACACCTTTACATCAACACACTTTCTTTACTCTTTTTATTTCTTTCTTTAACTTAGTTTTTCTCTTTTTAAATACCAATACTATCTCATCATCTTCTTCTTCTCCTCTCTAACTTAACACTTCTTTTATTTAAAAACTGATAAGAACGTTTAACCAATTTAAGTAACTTAGAAGGAACTTACCTAAACGCTTCTATCGCAGACCCTCCTTGTGGATCACGACCAGCATAGTCACTTGCTATAGCGGTAGCATTGAGCATCCTAACACTCTCTATTCTTAATTTTAAACTTTTACTTTTCTGTGCTGGTTTTCCTTCAATTAAATTTTGGTGTCGTTGCCAGGGAGGGACGATAATTTTTCTTTTTAGTTACTATTGGTTAATTGTTTTCTTCTCTATTTTTGTGTGCAGAGGTTGAATTCAAAAATCTAAAAGTTGTAGTGAATATTTTGCTACTCTGTGCCTCTGCCTAAGAAGACAGAGCACCAGAGCCCTCCTTTCTGCCACGAAAACACGGCCAAAGTATAGACTACTGATTGAGCTTTTTGCAAGTGCTTTCAAAATGCAAAATACAGATTCTACATCTATTAGGTTTTCTTATTGATTTGTTTTGCACACTGTATTTAATCCAACCGTAACTTGTGCTTTGTAAATACTAAAAAACGATTAGACATGGCATCTTAGGCACTTGTTTAATTTGTTACATTTTTTACTGTTGAAAAGTATGAGAGAAAAGGTATTTGTGCATGGCATGTAGTATAAGAACACATTTGAATTATTATATTGCTTAAGTGTTGCTTTTCATATACATGTACGTTGCAATAAATGATTAAGGACATATACATAAACAAGATAAGGTTGGAAAGTCATTACCCTTCTTTAGCCTAAAAATTATCTCTTCACTCATGAAAGTACACCTAGAGAGGAGGTGAATAGGTGTAAAGCTAATCAAATGCAAAAATATAACAATTAAAATGAATGGTGCAAACAATTAACTCAAATCAAGAAGTGAAGCCAAATTTCCTATGAAGGGCTCTAGAACTTGTCCTCTATATTCTTCTAGACAAAGAGTTGAGATGTTCAATTACCTTCTTGATTGAGAGAGTAAAAACCAAAAAGTAGAGATGATGCAAAAAATGAATTGCAAGTACAATGAAAGCAAAAAAAAGTATAAACAATAGTAAATAGAGTAGAGCAAGAAAGAAAGCAAGACACAAGAGATTTATTTCGAGGTTTGAGCACACATCTCTACGTTCTTGCTTTCACCGCGTGAAGGATTTCACTATCCACTAAGGATCTTCCACAAAGGAACCTTTACAAAGGAACTACAAGGTCTACAAAAGACCGGAGTACACAACTTCAACTCTCAATCCTCTACACAAGAGGTAGTACAAAGCCAATGAAATTTACAAGCTCTTGGTGACCACGAAGATAACAAACACTCTTTTATAACTTCCTATAGTATAGAATGAGAAGTGAAGTTCAAGATGTTTTGTGAGAGAAAATTTAGTTGAAATGAATGAATTTAAGAACTGAAAACTTGTAAAGATTGGTTTGGAAATGAAAGCACTTGAAACAAGAAAACTAGAAAACTTTCTCTTTTGAATAAACTTGATTTTTAAGATATTTTTCAAAATTAAAAGATTAGATTCTTATTTTATCCTCTGTAAATGAACTATATATAGGCAAGTGATAAATATCATTAGAGGGGTCAATTAGGGCATTAGGAGGGTAATTAAATGCAAAAAGAGCAAATATACTCATTGGAAAAAAGTTAAAAGTTTTAGAATTTAAAAACTTTGTTGCATGACTTTGGTCTACCGGCTGCCTAAAACCAAAAATAGTCATTACGTGTTGGTCGACTGGCCGATCGTCCGATCTCAACCGAGACTTGGGTGCTCCAAAGCTCTGACAATTGGTCAACTGCTAGGTTTGACGGTCGACCGGTCGGTCATCCGACAAACGTGCACATACACAAGAGCACAAACTGTCATTAGTGCACTTCCAATGGACTGGTCCATCAACCGACCAAACCTAAAAATCATTTTAAGTATAGTTTTTAATATGAAATTCATTTTTAAATATTTTAAACAAGTTTGAAATGTGATTTGGCGACGCATAGGCTATGAGATACATGTTTGAAAACAAAATATAAAAATTTGGAAAATATAGGACACGTATCAAAAATCAATTGTTGTAAAATACCAAAACCGAAAAACTAGATATGAAAGCTCGTATTCTGTGTGTGACTTCTTGAGCATCAATTCTATATTCTACACTTAAACATTTTATTTTCTTATATCGGCTCTATAAGTCTTTAAGCAATCTTCAAGTGGGCTTCTCTAAAAGTCAATCTTGATCGTCCGGACTTGAATCCCATTCTTGAGTGATCTTGAGACATGAACACCTTTTGTTAGAGGAAAAGTAAAATAAACTATCCTTTGGACCTAAAAAACTTAAACACTTGAACTTGATTAATACCAAATAACTTCATGTGATTTGTAATCATCAAAACAAAAATGGAGAGTGTACCCTTGGCCAATAACTCACTAACCCAGCCTAACTAAAATTGAGTAGACGTTGGCTCTAGGGACATTTCGGGTCAATAGGAGATTGAACTAAGGAGAAAGTTGTTAGAGTTTGACTCTAGTCAATCGATTTCAAAGGTTAGGGATTGAGAGACGAAACCTCAAAAAACAGTAGTTTGACATAATTAGGCTTGTTGCTCAGGAACAGATACCTTCGACTGATCTTGACCTTACCTGGCCGATTAACTTGTGATCAAATTACTGCAATATACCTCTCATGGACAGTCTCACCAGTTAGGAGTCATCTAGGTCTGAGGTCTACCCTAATATAGGCTAGATTTTTTTCTTTTTATTTGATTATTTGTTTGTTTTGTTTGTTTTTGTCATTGTTTGTGTGAAATGGATTATAACCATAATTTTTTTTAACTTTAATAGTAATCTATATTTCACCCCAACCTCGTTTGTCTCGGATATCACCAACCCGACATTTCATAATTTTAACCAACCAAGTATACCGAATTGATTTTATCTGAATCAATATATGCTCTAACCCTAATATTATGAACATGATTAGAGTAATCATCACCATTCTTCACCGAGTCATATGGTCAACTACCTTACTAACATTCACTTCATATACTTCTTATCTAGAGCAACCAATAGAAAAAAAATCTAATGTTGATAAGATTCTAGAAGCCTTGCATGAGTCCAAGCGACGTGTTAAAAACATGAAAGACTCGCACTCATATAAAAATTTAGAAATCCAAGATCCTTACTCCATTTTTCAAGTCCCACCACAACAAGAAGAAGAACCGGTTAACTGAGAAGAAAGAATGGAAGCCTTGGTTCACTGCCAAAATGATTTCAACCAATCAACTTTTGATTATAACCAATCTATCGATAGGTTAGAAGCAACAATTAGTCATTTGGTCAACACAGTTAATGATAGGAATGAGAAAACTCTACCTAACATATTATTGATCATTCCCGATATTCCTAACCATATTAATAAGAACCAAGAATCATGGTGTCTTTGAGACATTAACCAAGATTCAATTCCACCACAACATATTGAACTTCATCAATCCCAAACCTTGGACAAATTGGCAAGTTTTCACTTCAAAGAAATTGAATTTGAATATGAATGTAACCCTGATCCCAAACTTTGTGATTCAATTTCAATTTTAAATTTATGTTGACTCTGGTATCTTTACCCGATTTAGACCCAATTCCTGTATCGACATAGATTCTTATACCCATAGAGCTTGAAATTAAACCACTTATTTTTGATAGTCACATTCCATTGATGAGAATGAATGTGAATTTCAATTTTTGATTTGGAACAAACTCTTAAACCTAAGCCTACTCTTGAATCTAAACTTGATCTAAGTCAAATTCTCGAGTTAGTATTGGTTCTCGAACCTTTCATTCTTGAGCCCAAGTCAATCATTTCATCGAATACATTCCTTTGTTAGACCAAAGTATAGACTGTTATAACTCTGAGATGATATTCTAAGATTGATCATATAATTGAGATGATTTTAATGTTAGGATTTTATATGATCTTATTCAATCTAGGGGTAGTAACATTGTAAATAAGAAAGAGGTCATCAAATGAGAGTTCTTTGAAATCCACATTATTTAGATTGGGCAACAACGCTTGGCCCAATCCGACCACCACCAGAACCACCACCCTAAGGTAACATTTTTTTCTTCTTTTTCTTCTTTTTTTATGCATTTATGCATTCATTCATACATTGAGGATAATGCATGAGATAGGAGTGGGGGAGGGTTCTAACATAATATAGGCTTTCTTTTTATATATTAAAAAATATTTTCTTTGCTTTAAAAATTTTTAAAAAAGAAACAATATTTTGACCTATTTTTGTAAGAATTTAATAAGGAATAGGAGAATCATAATTAGGATTCTTATAAAATATGCATACTTTACACGCACACTTAAGGTTCAAAGACAAAGATTCTTATGCCTTATAAAAAATATATAAATATATATATTATTAAGAATCCTCTGATTAATCTGGGTATTTGTGCCTCATAAAGCATAAGTATTCACACCTAAAATAGTTCATATTGTAAATAAAATCCTTAATTTTGTTACCTCATTTGCTTGAATCTTTAAGTCCTTGGGGTGTTTTCTCACCCAGTGCCGACCGTCTGGCTTGAGAGTCACTGACTAAAGGCTCGTTACATGAACAAATTAGAAAGCCTAATAGAACTAAAAGGTATTACCGTCAAAATATGTAAAAATAAGGCATAAGAGTTAGAGCTGAAGAATCCTTAGTCAAATATTCACGGTCACAAAGGTGCATATGACTTAGGGTAAAATAATAGACTAGATGAGAAATACAGTTTTAATCCTTACCTTAATTGATGACAAGTTTTTGAATAAAGACTAAGTTTAGGAATGAATAATTCGGTATTCCTATGACTTATAGGTTACATGAATTTTTGTAAAAATTCTTCAAATATTCTCTCTTTCAAAATGCATTTTCAAAAATACTAACACTTTGTTTTTCTTTCCTTTATAGATTTTGTGGGTGTAATTCACTGAAAGTCTCATGAGACAAAACTCATCCTTTAGGGGTAACCTAGAGATTCAACGGCTTGTTGCACGCGTTAAGTGCAACCGTGATTTCTTCGAAAGTGAGTTAGATTAGATTATCTTTATTTTTCTTTTTATTTGTTTTGCTCGAAGACAAGCAAAAGATAGGTCTGAGAATGTGATTATTCACTAATATTGTATATTTATTGTCACATTCTCATATTTATTTTATAATAAAATTTGCTATTTAATCTTATTTTTGTCTAAATGATGTGAAGGCCTTTACTGGAGATGGAAAGAAACGAGCCCAAAAGCCCACTTAAATTCTGATATAAATGAATTTAAATTAAAATCAAAGATTGGGAGATATTCAGAAGGGGGATAAGCGTAGATCAGAGCGTATCAAAGAAGATAATATCTTCCAAATGAAAACAAGTTAAATTTAGATTTGTATATATTCATTTAGTTAACTTTAAGATCAACAGGGATATCACCAAATCCAGGGACAAAAACTGAAAAACCAAATGGATAAAAGGGAATATCAGAGATCAGAGAACCACGCGCCCTTTGATTTGGCCAATTGGCCAAATCCTAGCCGCGAAAACGTGGTCAAAGAGTTTTCGCGGTAATCTAGAGGAATCAGAGGAAGCAAACAGACGCTCTCCTCTCCATTTCAGCTATAAATACTGTATACTTTAAAGAAGAACGGGCACCACTCTAGTAGAGAGGTAGAATTAGGATTTTTCTTTAGTTTACCTTAGGTTTTTGTTTCTCTTTTTAATATAATTTTTTAGTTTCTTTGTAAATTAGGGTTAGAGTGAGATTCATGTTAAAAAGAAAGAGTTATGTTGAGAGTGACACCATTGTAATTCTCTATTCTTTCTTTCATCGTTTTTCTATTTAATCAAAAGTTTACATTTTATGTTCTTTTACTTCTTGTTTTTTTGGTTTTGATTATAATCTAAGTGAGTCTTATAGCATCGGAATCGCCTTGCATATGCGAGTGCCACCAATAACTCATGACGATGGATTTCTTCTTTTGAAAACCCGTATCATTTCATGCTTACTACCTGTAGTCTTGATGATGTAATTTGGACGGGGACTTAATGTGATCTTATAGATTATGCGTCGCCTCCGAATCAAGGTGTTGCCAACGACTCAAGGTAAGTAATCGGCCAAAAGAGGTAAGAATTCTTAGTTTTTCTTTCTTTCTTTATTTCTTAGTTTTAGAAACACTGTTACATCAACACACTTTCTTTACTCTTTTTATTTCTTTCTTTAAACTTAGTTTTTTCTCTTCTTTTTTGAAACACCAACATTATCTCATCTTCTTCTTCTCCTCCTCTTCTAACTTAACACTTCTTTTATTTAAAAACTGAGAAGAACATTTTAACCAATTTAAGTAACTTAGAAGAAACTTACCTAAATGCTTCTATAGCAGTCTACCTAAACAGTTTTATAGCAGTCCCTCTTGTGGATTACGACTTACATAGCCACTTAGTATAGAAGTAGCATTGAACAACCTAGCACTCTCTATTCTTAATTCTAAACTTTTACTTTTCTGTGAAGTTTCCCCTCAATCAATGTCTCACGTACTCTATACTAGTGTAGTTGATAGTTTAATATATGCAATGGTGTGTACAAGACTTGATTTGTCATAAGCTGTCTTAATGGTTAGCAGATACATGCACGATCCTGGTAGGGGTCGTTGAGAGGCAGTGAAGTGGATTCTATGATACATCAAAGGTACCATAGATGTTGGTTTGGTGTTCGAGAAGGATATTGCAGGTAATCAGGAGTGTTCAGAAATGTCGATTCCATTACGTTGGAGACCTGGACAACCGCCGGTTTACAATGGGGTATGTGTTCACATTATCTCAAGCATAGGTAAGTTGACACTCTACTCTACAGTCTACTGTCGCTTTGTCTACCACGGAGGTCAAGTATATGGCAATGATGGAGGCTATGAAGGAGGGGCGATTTGGCTTCAAGGATTGCTTGATAACTTGGGGATTGATCAAAATCTAATGAAGATCAATTGTGATGCATGAATGCTGTCTATTTAACAAAAAATCAGGTTTATTATGCAATGGAGAAGCACATTGACATCTGGTTTCACTTTGTTCGGGAAATTCTTGATAAAGGTGACATCGAGCTAAAGAAGATTCACACGAAGGAGAATCTCACCAATATGCTTATAAAAGTTGTTCCAGGAGTAAAGTTTGCGCATTGCAAGAAGTTATTCCTCATCCTTCCGGTCAATTGAGTTCGATAAAGCTCGTTTGGATGAACTACTAATGGCTTGATCTTTCGAATAGGGGCACGTAGGCAACCACATTAGTGCAGCCCGATTGAGTGACATGGTGTTTTATTGTGTTCACTCATATTTGAGAAATCTTCACTGAGGTGAAAAAATTATGGAAGATAAAGTCTAAACTCTATTGGGTAGATTTTTTTAACCCATTGGAGATAACCAAGAGAAAAACATGAGTACTAGCGAGTACTAGCAAAAAATTGAAAAATCTGTGTAGTTGTGCACTGATTAGTCGACTAGAAGAAGTGCTAATCGACTGTAGTCGACCAGCAGCTTGAATCAGTCGACTAACTCTTTGTTGGGATGATTAATTAAACTAATAAATTAGACTAGTCGACTAGTACAGCCAGCCTAGCACTTTCGACTTTGATTCTGCATTCGTTTCTGATTGATATGTTGGTTTTCTTTTATTCATGGACTCTTTGGCTATATAATGAAAGGCATTGTCCCAATACTTTGTAACATAAATTGATTGATTTGAATAAAAATATCTCCCCCTTTCTACCCTGAGAATGTAAGTAATTATCAAACCTCATTAAATCTGTGTTTTCTCACTTTCTTTTTCTCTCTCTTGTTCTTGCTAATTCGTGATTGTTCTATGACATACTCTGACGCTTGCATTGGACCTCCGACGGGTTCCCAACACTCATGTGAATGGACTCATAGTTAATGGAACAGGAAAAATTAATGGCCGAGTACAGATACTATGGCTAAAAAACTGCAGAACCGAAACTGTAAGCCAAATTTCACAACATATATTTGTACCAAATTTCGTTCGCTCATACTTCAGTTCTTTCATTTCTTTTTCAGGGTTGTACACCTGAACCAACTGTAAGTACAAACATCAGCATGCAAACGGTTACAATCACAGTTGTAATTGAATGACATGAAATACAATACAAAAAATTTTAATAGATGAATTTTGTTTGGATATCCGTGGCAATTGTCGTTCGCTGGATGCAACGGCCTTCGAATGAGCGACATGAAGATTGGAAACAGCTAATGTAATCACCTCTCCACAAGTGGCTGCAAAGATGTTCTGATCTCTAGACTCACCATAACAGCACCTGGAGAGTCCAAACACTGATGGTACCGATATATCCAGCTCCAGCAATATACGAATCCAAAGTGCTACAATTGCTACAGGTGTGTTGAATATGTAAGTACTGATTCTTACCAGATGAGATAACAAAAATTAGCAGTACATGGTTCATAAGAGAATTGGGATTTTAGTAAAATTTTACAGAACTTATAATCATCAAAGAGTGGCCATGCAAGTAGTAATTTTAATATAAACCATACATCACTGCATAAACACTGAATATACACATTTTGTTATTTTTCACTGCCCTGCCAATTAGGAGATGATTGTATCACAATTAATGGTGGAACTTCCGATATTGCCATTACTCGAGTCACTTGTGGCCCTGGGCATGGTATAAGGTACATAGAAATTTAAGCTATAGAGAATTCATTTCCTTTGATATTAAGCATCAAATCTGTAAAACCTTTGTTCAGTTAATTATCTAAACACTCAGATTGCAGCATAGGAAGCTTGGGGCAGGACAATGCCCATGAAACAGTGGAACAGGTATATATCGGTCAATCTATTCTCGGTGAACCAACAATGGGACGAGAATTAAGACATGGAAGGTGATTACGATATGAAGATTGGAAGAAACACACAGGATAATTTGATAGTCAATTTATCAACAAAAGTTGTTCTTCGATGCACAATGCAGGGCGGATCTGGTTTGCCAAAGATAACACATTTGGAGACATTACTTTGAACTCAGTCAACAGTCCTACAATCATAATAGACCAATACTACACCAAGATAGTCATTCTTGCAAAAACCAGGAACTGAATTTCTCACAATTAATAAAGTGATCATAAAAGGGTGAGCAGACTTCCACTGTCCTTCATATTAGCCTCAAATATTCTATGATTAAATTAGAAGAAGAAAAAGAAAACCTCATAAGGTTTTTCATCAAAAAACAATAATCCCCTCTTTAAAAATAGATGCAGACCTTTGGCGATATAATCATATTCATTGTTTGAATATGGATTGTTTCATTCTATCTCTGTGCCAGGAAAAGACACCACCAACCACCACCAAAAAAAATAAGTAAAATAAATAAATGAATAAAAGGGGAAGAGAAAAGAAAGAAGGGAACATTTTACGGATTACAAGACACGTAACTGAGAAGAATAAGATCTAACTGAAGTCGAGCTAAATTTGCTTGATGCACATTATCAACACACTTGACAGATTAAAACTTAGAATAGAACAAGAGATTGAACAAACCAAGGTCAAAGAACTTGCTCTCAATTAAACATTCATCCATAAGCAGTGATAATGATCCTCTGATTTGCCTTACATATATAGCTAGCTACGTAGATGGTTAGTTATTCCCTCAAAAAATAATTTAAAAAAAAAACTTTATGCATATGTATGCACGTATTTATGTTTGTTATGCGACCTATGCAACAAAATTGAAGGGCAGATAATAGAGTGATGAGAAACTAAAGAAACAAGAAATAAGCAGATACTAATAACATTGTGTGACAGACAAGTGACCGCACTGATGGGATCAGGCTTCCTTTATATCAATGTCAACTGCATTCAATTTCATCACAGTGATGCAGGCTCGTATTCCAGAGAATTATCTCTATAGTTAGACTCCTCTCTGTGTCATTAACATTTCAACTAGCTTCTATATAATAATACAGTGCTTGGAAGTAATATCTTCAGAAGTTGTAAAGGAAGTTTAACGACTCTCTTATTATCTCTTTTGATGTTGATACAAGAAAGCACGTGTCAGAGAAATGAACCTGTGCCTCGACCAATTACCAGACAAAAATTTGAAACTCACTCTTTCCATTATAATGCATGCCAAGTTAAGCTGACATGGATCCAGCACCCAACTATTTATTTGCAACTTAAATTAATAGTTTATGGACCTGCAAAGTTAACAAAATAAGGGTAATGTAGGACATGCTTGATATGAATGCACAAACATTGTAGAATCTTGTGCTAGGAAACCAATCAAATAATATTTCAGTCCAATCAAGATTAAATATTGTTCATCGAGCAAATTATTAGTTTCGACTCTAGCAGGTTGGTATGCATCACATGGTGGAAATGGCTCAGCTAGGCCTCAAAAGATTCAACCTCCGTCTATCTTTCTTGTAAATAAATAGAAACCCTCAAAAAGTATATATTATTCATAACGGAAGAGAGAGATATATATATAGAAAACAAGGTATAAGGAGGGCATATGGGTACCAACAAATAACCCAATAACTCAATACTAATAACCCAACTTAACACTCCCCCTCAAGCTGGAACATAGACATCTAGCATGCCCAACTTATTACATAGATTAGAGAACACCTGATGTGAGGTAGCTTTAGTAAGGAGATCAGCCAACTGTTTTGAAGACGGTGTAAACTGGAATGTAACCATTTTCTTGTTCCAACCATCTGTGACAAAGTGATAGTCAATCTCAATGTGTTTGATTCTTTCATGGAATACAAAATTCTGGGCAATGTAAATGACAGACTGATTATCACAATGCATAGGCATGAGCCCAGGCTGTCTGAAACCAAGTTCGATCAGTAGACTTTTTAACCACACCATTCCGCATGTCGTATGAGCTATAAGCTCTATACTCAGATTCTGCACTCGAGCGAGACATAACATTTTGCTTTTTACTCCTCCAAGTCACCAGATTTTCTCCAACAAAGGTGCAATATCCAGTAGTAGACTTTTTATCTCCTCGGTCACCAGCATAACCTGAATCAGAGTATCCAGAAATGCATACACATACCCATGTTTTCTGTACACAAACACTTTTCTTGGCCAACTCTTGATGTAAGCTAGAATCTTTATCGTCGCTAACTAATGAGTCTCTCTGGGCTGATGCATGAATCTACTCAATACACCTACAGCAAACGTTATATCTAGCCTAGTAACCGTGAGATAGATCAACTTCCCAATCAATCTTCTATATCTTTCTGGATCATCAAGTGTACACATTGGCTCCCATTGGAGTGTTAGCAGGTTTGCATCCTAAAAGTCTCATTTCCTTCAGAAGATTCAGAGCATACTTTCGTTGGGAAAGAAGTACATTGTGTCTTTGATGTGCAATTTCAATTTCCAGAAAATATTTGAGACGTCCCATTTCCTTGGTCATAAAGTGTCGCTTAAAATACTTCTTAATCTCCAATAGCCCAGCTGAATCATTACCGATCGATCAGAAAAATGTCATCAACATAAACTGTCAGAACTACGATGTCAGACTTTATGTGCCGAATAAAGACAGAGTGATCTGAGTGACACCGGTAAAAACCAATACCAGAAATAGTAATACTTAACTTTTCAAACCACGCTCGAGTCCATATATGGTCTTCTTGAGATGACAGACTTTGTTCTCCCCCTGAGCAGCATAGCCTGTAGGTTGCTCCATATACACCTCCTCCTGAAGATCCCATATAAGAAAGCATTCTTGACATCCAGTTGAAACAAGGGGTATGACAAGTTAACAGCAACGGAGAACATAATCCTGATAGAATTCATCCTATCAACTGGCGAAAATGTTTCAAAATAATCGATGTCATATGTCTAAGTATAACCTTGGCCACGAGCTTGGCATTATACCGATCGACAGATCCATCTGGGCGGTACTTTAAAGTAAAATCCCAGCGACAGCCAGCAATAACAACATATGTGGGTGCCGAAATTAACTCCCAAGTTCCTCGAGAAGTAAGAGCATCCATCTACTCATCCATAACTTGCTTCCAAGAAAGTACCAATAAAGCCTCTGTATAAGACCTGCGTATAGACTCAGAAGAACAGGAATAAGGCAAACTGGTGAAAAGTGGGATTATGATGATCATAAGAAACAAAATTTCAAATAGGATGATCAGTGCAAAACTGTTTACCTTTTCTAAGGGCAATGGGAATATCAAAATCAGAGGAAGATGTTGATGGTTGAGGAGGATTACCGTCTACTGGAGAGGGGTTAGTCGGAACTGGTTCGGACGCAGGAACTTTTAGGCGATGAGTGCCGAAGTATCTAAAATCCCGAACCGACTTTGACGGGTGGTGCTGGAGTTTCTACTGGCTGCACTAAGAGAGAAACAGTAGAAGCAGATGTAGGCAACAGCACGGACAGAGAAGGAGGAACCGCATCAGATGCAGTGACAGGAGCCTGTGGTGAGAAATATAGAATAACTCAAAGAACGTAATATCAGCTAACACCAAATACTTCTGGTGGAGATTATAACACCGGTATCCTTTTCGAGTTCAAGAATACCCAACAAAGACACATTTTATAAATCTAGAAGATAATTTATCTAACCTAGGAGACAAGTCTTAAACGAAACAAGTACATCCAAAAATACGTAAAGTCATGGAGAATGATGTTTTGTTAGGATAGAGACAAGAGAATGGGATTTTTTATCGAGTACAAAGGAGGATATCCTATTAATCAGATGACAAGCATTTAATATAATATCATATCATAAATATTTTGGAACATATAGGACATCACTAAAGGTCAAGGATGAAATAGCCTGAACTACCCATTGCATGATACAGGTGGCTGGTTACCATCAGCAATTTTAACAGAGGGATGAACACTTGACAAATTTAATGAAACAAACTTTTGTTTAATACCTGTCATATGGGATGAGGCTCCTGAGTCTAACATGCAGGACTTTCGAGGAGAGGCCAATTAGACGTGCATACCTGAAGCGGACGCATGAGTCACTGAAAGATTGTTTTGAGAGAACTCTAGCTGGTGGAGCAATCACTCTCCTCCTGCAACAGTACAACTGTGAAAGAGCAAGGATAAGCGGATGAAGAGACCTGAGGAGTACCACATGGGACAGAAGGATCAGGTCTCTTCATTCGCTTATCCTAGCTCCATTCAGGTTGACCAAATTTCTCCTAGCACTTTTCGGATATGTGATTATTGCGTCTACAGTGCCTACATTATCAGGAATCTTTCTCAGAGGTACTCTGTCTGCCTCCATAAGAACCATGTCTGTCTGCCTCCATAAGAACCACGTCCTCCTCCAACATATCCACGTCCTCGTCCTCTAAAATCGCGACCACGATCACGACCTTTGTTACGCACATAAATCATGATAGACTGCTCAATGGGTGGTGCAGAGGAAACATTGACTCCAGTAGATACCCGCATAACTCTCGAGAAGGCAGCAGTCAACGTGAGAATACTATCTCTTCGCAGTATCTGACCCCGCGCTTGGGATCCTAGTGCAGGACTTAAGCCAAATAGAAATTTTGATAGTGCGAGATCCTTACGATATCCCCTCAGTGTTGCCGTATCAGTAACAACAGGTTGATGCATTTCTAACTCATCAATCAGAACTTTGAGTTCTACATAGAACTTAGGCACATATTTGTCTCCCTGTTGAGCTCAAACAGGCACTCATAGATCTCAAACACCCTCGAGAGATTCTTCTCATTGCAATACATCACCTTCAGTGTATTCCACATCTCCTTAGCAGTAGTTAAGAATATGACACTACCACTAATCTTCTCCTAAACTGTTTAGAAGTCATGTCATCACAGAATAATCTCCAGTAAATCAAGTCACATATTTGAGATCTATAAGAGCAGGTGGAGCCTGAAGAAGGTGAGCTAATTTGTTATGAGCACCAATAAATATGCGGAACGTCTGTGCCCATAACAAGTAGTTAGAACCATTCAACTTCACCGTATCCCCAACATTATCTTGGGTACAAAAGTCTCGACAATGATCATATTGAAAGAGGAACTCGTAGTCTCAAACATAGTAGTCAGTTATAAAAATCACCAGATATCAGCAGCAGTAGTAATAAACAGCCAGTAAGAGAAACAAGTAACTTACTTACCAGGTAGTAGCATGGACAACCAAATTAACATCAAAGAAACAATATTTCATCTTGAAATATTATATCAGATTGAAAAATCTGACATATACAACCTGAAATAGCTAGATCAGATTGAAAAATCTAATTTTTCTGAGCAGTAAACGGACCAAATCCTACCAGAGAGGTCTTGTATAGGGTAGATGGAGGTCCAAGGCAGCAACAGAGAGCATGGCAAGCTCTAGTTATGTCTGTTAGGCGCGGTTAGGCTTTGATGGAGGTCCAGGGCAGCAGCAGAGGGCACGACAGGCTCTAATTGATGTCTATTAGGCGTTGTTTGGCGTTGTGGAGCCTAGATAAAGGCTCTATTGAACCTGGCAGAGGCAAGAAGCCTTAGGGTTGGTGAGAAAGAGGTCCGGCTAGGGAGGAGGAAAAAAACAGAGCCAGTAGAGGGAGAAGAGGAAAAAACAAAGCTGACTAGGGTTCTGGATGAGAAAAATAAGGAAGAAAGAAAAATAAGGGGAGGACTAGGGTTTTGAAGGCTCTGATACCATGTAGATAAATAGAAACCCTAAAAAGTATACATTATTCATAAGAGAAAATAGATATATATAGAAGACAAAGTATAAGGAGGGTATATATGTACTAATCCAATAACCCAATACTAATAACCCAACTTAACATTTCTCTAAAAAGATTGTAGTTAAAGCCTGAAGTTTAATAATGAGATGATGCCAAAGTAGGGTAGGAAAATTCTTCATACTTTACTCGTGGTTCAAATCATAAAACATTGCATTGCTATGTCCATCCCGATGGTTCCCATCTTTCCTCTGCTTGTAACCAAGGCATACAAAAATAGGCAAACAGTCCACCAACAATGTAATTCGCTCATATTCTCACAATCCAACAACAGTATAATTTACTCTCAAGTATGTAAGAAGTATAACATCATCTCAAGTGAGCTATTCTCTATATAATCACCTTTGGATTTACTACTATGGCAGAATAGTTGACATTGATTGTTGTCAAATACCCATGTATAGCCCTGAAGGAACTCTCAAACAAAAAAACTCTTCAAGTAACCTTCCTTTTTAATACTCTTGCATTTCTTGTTGATCAACAAATTATCTGCATGCCAAAATTCTGACTTTAAAAATTTCTTAAAATTTAAAATTTTGATCTTAGATTCTTAGTTGAATATGAAATAAGCACTGAAAATCCAAAATAAAGTAATAAGACCTTTTTTTTAGTTCTGTTATCTCTAGTTTTCTATGCACAAATAATTAAATAAACATTCTAGCAAATCAAGTACTGTCAACTATTACCTTTTAGTGTACATTACAGCACTTTCCAGTTTTAATTTAAAAAGCACATGGCATTATTTTCATGTTTCTATATTACACATGCAGTTTCCATAAAGAATAAAGCAGATATAGTATGGTAAACATATGCTGTCAGTTAGAAGCAATATATACGTGAAAATTATGAGAAATTTAAAAGGAAAAAAAATCAAATTCAACAAAATAACTACAAAAATTATTTTACAAAATACAGTAAACTCTCAGAACTTCAGAAATACCAAAGAAACTGAATAGAGAAATAAACCGATTCCTGAATACTTCCTCATATTTTATTCTTTTATTTAAAAGTGTAATTATATACCAGGCCTACTTGGATATAAACCAAAACAATTAATACCTACCAATTTACAAGGAATTCCTATCGTGGTATCTTCATACATCATATAGTTACAGCTTCACAGGAGCTTTGTATTGCCCTACATAGCTACAGGAAAGAGTCTTAACTTCTTTCTTCAAATCCACTATTCTAGACATAAAATTGAAAGAGCAAGTTGGGCGATATGAATCTGGAGAGCTCCCATCTTAGCTTTCATAAAACCTCCAGGATACCATAACTAGGCAAGTTGAGCCTGGAATTTGGTAAACTATACACCACTTTCAGAGGTTGACTTCATAATAGTAGAAGTATAATTAGGTGAGATCCACAGTGTAGACTCCGCATTAACTTGTTTTTTTCTGAAACTCTAGATGAATTAACTTGTGTGCCAAAACAAGTCAAATAGCAACAATGATAAGGCTAGAAGGCACTTCTCCCAGTCGAGCTCATTATAATAGTTGTACAATGTAGTTCCTCAGACAACAAAACCAAAAATGCTATGCAGTATATGCTCACAATAAGTTTTCGTAGACATACAGAGGCTAGATTTTTTGAATAGTGTACCATATCTAAAAAATCAGATATACCCAAACAAGACCAATAACCAATCACAACCTAGGCAATCCGCAGTATAAATATTCACATTTTGTATAAATTGTTAATGCTTTTACCTGTTATACTGTTCAAGTTTTACAAGGAACTAGACCTCGACAAGCAAATGCCGACATATCTAGCACTTCATATACTGAAAACTGAAACACATGCCTCTAACGGTCAAAGCAATGTAGGAGATGAACTAATAGGAAGCTAGTACAACTGTGATATTAAAAGTGTATATGTAATATCACTTTGTAAGTTGATGAAAACAATTAGATAAGCATTCAAGCTTCAGTTAAAATTTGTCTATTTTTTAGGAAACCTTGAGGGGACCCAACTGTCTAAAAAAATAACTCAGGTTTATGAAAAGTACCTAGAATTATGCTGGCCCGGCAACAGGGAGTATCTATCAACACAGGTTATCCTTTCCATGTATAGGTGCTACTGCTCTTCCATAAACAAATTTCATAAGGAATCCCCGGGTACTCTAATGATACAAGCATAATTCTTCTGTTAATTGTATTTGATACACGATATTGCCGTTATGAACGAGATAATACTCATATTGATTATACGACCAAGATAAAATATCAAATATTTCTAATATTGCCGATTCTAATACCAAAAACCTACAGCCGATATGGAAACCAATGCCAATGTTTCAAAACTTTGATTATTATAACAAATTTTTCTTATAAAAATTTGCACAATGAGTACACCTGCTCACTACTGACGCGGTCACTAACCATCCAAAAATCCGTTCATCCCTTTTCCAACAACCTTTCTGACCTGTTGACCAAGAAACATTGTTCTTCACGTCCGTCATATACTTCCAACTTTATTAGTGAGCATATCTCTAAAGATTGAAGCATATTTATTTGTATTAATAAAACGTTCCATCCTTTCATATAAATCCCTGCTTCTCTGCCTTCCAAATAAACTAATCTTCCATTCTTCCTCTACCTCTTCTCAATTTCCCTTCAATATGATGAATGAAGGTGGTCACCGTTCCAACATTAGATACAAAAACACCAGTGCGGCTGGACTAAATCAGCCCCCTGATCACTCTTCCTGTATGCATGTGCAGCTCATAGGGCATGACATATGCCCTCACTTCAAGAAATCATTGTCAAGGCCTAAGGGCTTGGGATCAGAGGTCAATGATGAGATAGGTCTCCAACAACAGGCCAGCCAGGAAGGAAGAATTGCAGTCCTGGCAATTCACGCACCGACCACAGCCCCAAAGTCCATTACAAATCAAGAAGCAATGGGTCATATTCAAATTGCTCAAGGGAAAGAAATTCAAGAAACAGGGAAACAACAAATAGTTGCTATGGAGGACCAAAAAGCAGTCCTTCCACTACTCTTTATGAATTCAGCCACTCGTAACCATGAACCAATAGTCACTAGGGGTGATCATGGTTGGTCCTGGGAAGGTCACAGTTATGCTGCTCTCAGCAACCTATGCATCGAGCAACATGATCCAGAGACTGCTTGCCCACAGACATGTCAAAGTGAAGAGAGTCCACATTTTTTTGATTTTATGAATATTCGGAAGCATGGAGAAAACATGACCAGCAGCTCTACAAAGAAGATTGCCGATTCAGAGCTGGAGGAATTGAGACAATCTGAAGAAGGGCATGATGTGCCGACAGTGAACACAAACCTTACCTTAAACCCTGAGGGAATTGACCTAACTCTGAGGCTGTAAGAAGGCAAAATCAGTTTTCTATCAAATTATATCATGGTAAAGTTTGGACGAATCAATAACAATGTGTCCTGATGACATTCTAGAAGTGTAAAAGCCATCAACTGTTTGTATCAATCCCTCTTGGCCCATCTAGTTTTTATGTTATGTTTGTTTCCGGATCTCTTTGGTGCTTCTCTTTGTTGTTCATCTTTGCATGTTTCCAAGATCTCAGAAATGCATAATTTTTCTGCCTACCAGAGATATACTGTTTTGAGCCATTAGACATCTTGAAGCATTCTTGATGCAACTCAGCTGCTACAGAATCTTGAAATCCATAATTCAGGGTTGCAATGGATAGATGGGAAAGCTACAATTTAGAATGCTCCAGGGTCATCAACATTTGTAAGGGATTCTTAAGAATTGAAGGTGTGCGTCTTTGTGAAAACAAAATCAATGCTAGATCATTATGAACTCACAGTAATGCACCTTGATCGCTTAGACAAATTCTACCAAAAGTTAATAGTTGTAACAAATAGGTGGCAAAAAATATTGTTTAGAAAGCTGCAGGGTCATCAACATTTGCAATGGATCCCTTATATCTTCGAACAGTGCAGATGTTACATCTTGTTTATATACCCGTAGAGAAATCCATAATTCATGGTTGCAATGAATGTATGGGAAAACTACTATTTAGAATGCAGCAGGTCATCAACATTTGTAAAGGGTTCTTAAGAATTAATCTGCTATGACTTGCAACAACAAAACCAACACTAGATCATATGAAACTCACAGCCATACACTACGATTGCCACAAAACACACACCAACACTCAAAAAGAAATAAAAGCTCTAGTTGGAACAACCAAATCTCAAATATCAAATGTATCCCGATTTAATTAAGATCTTTTTCTATCTAACATCACATATAGCCCTAAACTTGCATGGCAGGGAGGTTTTCATTTGCCAAATAGACATCATGATTTAATCTCAAATTTTGAATTTGAACAGTTTAGAAAGAGTCATTCATCATATGAAAAAATAAACATGAAGAATTAGTTCACTGCATCATATGGTATGTTTCCGTCCATATAGTCATTTAGAACAGCCAAACTGCTCTGACAAACTTCTATTTTCTATCGCATTTTGTGAATAATATCAATCCAAAGATAAAGTAAATCTAGCAAACGAAACTTCAAATCTATCCCCTTCGCAAGTAGCTACCTTTTAATTAGAAAATACTGATATTCGAGCTTGTCTTTGAGTTGAATCTGATACACAAATCACATAGACTTCAAAACTAAAAATTCTGTCTGCCTACAGAGAAGAAGAAGCTCTGCCCTAGCAAAGCTGAACTTTGCAGCCCTTTTCTAAATAAAAAAAACCCTATTTGCAGAGTTGAAAATGGAGCATCAAAGTGGCACATCTGGGTGATAAAATTTCAATAATTGCAATCAAATAATGATTAGCAGAACTCGATATGATTTATACAACGAACAAAAAATCTTTAAAAAAAATAGAATAATTCAGGTAAATCAAATAACTGGCCGTCCAAAATAATTCAAATTAAATGGACAAATGATAACAGAAATAACCTGAAAATTATCACCCTTGGGGCGCACGTGATGTCACGTGGCGAAGTCCAGCAAAGATCGCGTCGCTGCTCTGCCGCCGACTTACGAGATTTGTAGGAGATGAGAAATAATTTCCCCATTTTTTTAGGAAGCAACCGGTTTATTGCCGCGTCATTTAACAGAACAGCGCCCCAAGAAATACAATTTTGAAAAAAAAAAAAAAAAAGAACAAGTTTTAATTGAACCAAAAGACCAAAATGTTCTCATAGAAAAAGCCTAGCATTCAGCCCACACATATTTGGTCTCAATTAAACTTTGAATTTACGGAAGATAGAAAATCTTATTGGCGGGCTTAGTACCAGCCCAAGAAAATATCTTGGGCCTTATAACTACTTGAATACCAAAACATATATAAGCACAATTTAACGGTGAAGTTGAAGTCTCATGTAGCTCTACTTGCAACCGCTCAAGTGTAAAAGACTATTAAAAAAAAAAAAACAAAAGCTAGTGTGTTAAAGGACCTTTTTAAGGGAAATGATCAAATAATCCATATTTGTAGCATTCTCTCTCTCTCTCTCTCTCTCTCTCTCTCTCTCTCTCTCTCACACACAACACACACACACACACAATTTAGACTTGTCTATGTCATCAAATCCTTTGTTTTTGGTTTTAAATCAGCTGAAGAAATTGAAAATTGTGTATCAATGATGAGGGCAATCACTAGTACAGAATATATAATTAATGGTGGTTAAAATTGACTTTTAATAAGCTTTACAGCCGACGTCTATCCAGGCATCGTTAAAAGTCTCAGATATATGACGGCAGTTAAAAACCGCTGTCGTATATGGGATATAACATCAGTTTCATCTAAAACCGACATTATAACTGCTGTTCTCGTAGATATATTTGGTCTTGTTTATATACCCGTGGAGAAATCCATAATTCATGGTTGCAATGGATGTATGGGAAAACTACTATTTAGAACGCAGCAGGTCATCACATTTGTAAGGGTTTCTTAAGAATTAATCTGCTATGACTTGTCAAAACAAAACCAACACTAGATCATATGAAACTCACAGCCATACACACTATGATTGCTACAAAACACACACCAAAACTCAAAAAAAATAAAAGCTCTAGTTGGAACAAACCAAATCTCAAATATCTAATGTATCCCACATTAAAGTAAGATCTTTTCTATCTAACATCACATATAGCCCAAACTTGCATGCCAGGGTGGTTCTCATTTGCCAAATAGACATCATGGTTTGATTTCAAATTTTGAATTTGAGCAGTTTAGAAAGAGACATTCATCATATGAAAAAAAAACATGAAGAATTAGCTCACTGCATCATATGGTACTACAGGTTTTCGTCCATATAGTCATTTAGATCCGAAAAACTTCTATTTTCTATCGCATTTTGCGAATAATATCAATCCAAAGATAAAGTGAATCTAGCAAATGAAACTTCAAATCTATCCCCTTCGCAAGTAGCTATCTTTTAGTTAGCAAACACTGATATTCGAGCTTGTCTTTAAGTTGAATCTGATACACAAATCACATGGACTTCAAAACTCAAAATTCTTTCTGCCTACAAAGAAGAAGCAGCTCTGGCCAAACAAAGCTGAACTTTGCAGCCCTTTTCTAAATAAAACAAACCCTAGTTGCAGAGTTGAAAATGGAGCATCAAAGTGGCACATTTGGGTGATAAAATTTCAATAATTGCAATCAAATAATGATTAGCTGAACTCAATGTGATTTATACAACGAAACAAAATCTTTAAAAAATAGAATAATTCAGGTAAATCAAATAACTGGCCGTCCAAAATAATTCAAATTAAATGGACAAAATGAGAACAGAAATAACCTGAAAATTATCAGCCTTAGGGTGCACGTGATGTCACGTGGCGAAGTCCGGCGAAGATCGCGTCGATGCTCTGCCGCCGGTTTACGAGATTTGTAAGAGATGAGAAATAATTTCCCCATTTTTTTTAAGGAAGCCACCGTTTTATTACCGCCTCATTTAACAGAACAGCCCCCAAGCAATACAATTTTGCAAAAACAAAAAGTTTTAATTGAACCAAAAGCCCAAAATGTTCCCATAGAAAAACCTAGCATTAGCCCACGCAAAAAATTTTAAATTACGAAAGAGAGATAGCTTATTGGGCGGGCTTTACCACCAGCCCAAAACATCTGTCGGCCTTATAATCACGGTGAAGGTGAAGTTGAAGTTTCATGCAGCTCTACTTGTAACCGTTCGAGTGCAAAAGAATATAAAAAAATAATAATAATAAACCGCTTTAAGTGTAAAAGGACCTTTTTAAGGGAAATGACCAAATAATCCATATTTGTAACATTAGTTCTCTCTCTTAAATGATCAAATAATCCATATTTGTAACATTAGCTCTCTCTCTTAAATGATCAAATAATCCATATTTGTAACATTAGCTCTCTCTCTCTCTCTCAATTTAGACTTATCTATGTCATCAAATTTTTTGTTCGGTTTTGCTAAATCAGTTGAAGAAATTGAGAAATATGTATCATTGATGA
The DNA here is from genome assembly GCA_038442645.1 of Agave tequilana. Lineage (NCBI taxonomy): Eukaryota > Viridiplantae > Streptophyta > Magnoliopsida > Asparagales > Asparagaceae > Agave > Agave tequilana. The sequence continues at coordinate 45,254 of JAVJIF010015061.1, read as the reverse complement.
GGGCAATATGCCTAAATATATAAGCATTACAATTACATAATAATAAAACCTCTAATTTATATATATAATCCTAGTACTACTCTTCAATAACCCTTCGCAAGCTCACGATGCATAGAAAATTATGAGTGAATAAAATAAAAATAAAATAAAATATCTTGGCTGAAAAATCTTAAAACTAATGTTGATCCCCATGGCACTCTAAGAGATCACCTATTCAAACACCCCCTCGCATGATGGACTTAACATCAAAAGTTTTGATGAGTGGAGACGACAAGAAAGAAATGTCAGACAGTTGAAAGTAACTTCTAAGAAGGAGAATAAGAGAGAGATTACAATCGAAACAGAGCACTTTCTATAACTTGACCTAAGTCTCTTTCGCATGTCGCAAGGTGCACTTTGAGCCTGTAAGTAGCATGTAAGTCTCTTTAGAATATACAGGGTAACTCTAAAAAACCCTTGTTATCTCTTTAGCTTGAAGCTTAGTAAATGTTGATATAGTGTGAAATTCATTGATCGAAAATAAAGTAGATATTTTATGGCACTCTCTCAGTAAAAATGAATGTTTTAAGGGATCTTCAAACTCAGTGAAAGCTGTTAAGACCAGCCGAAGGAGAGAGATGTTGATAAGCTAATAAAAATGGCAATGGATAATAGATACGTCATCGCCATTAGAATAGCCAATCCATGAGGATGAAGATATCATGCCGGATGAAGAAGAAGAAGAAGTCATCAGACAACTAAATGACGTGATGGCCGACGATTTTGGAAATTAGCCCGACGTTAGTTGGACAGTGTCCCTGCGTTAGACACGTGCTATACGAGCGCGACCCAGCGCGGCGCGAGGACAACATGAGAGCGACTATCAACAGAAATTTTTTTAAAAGATTCTGATATCATGTTAAATTAGTTGCACAAATTGAGAATTATGTATCATTGATGAGGGCAATACCAAAATATATAGGCATTACAATTACACAATAAGGAAACCTCTACTTTATATAATTATAATCCTAATACCAGAAATATATTTTTGAGATTCAAGCCATGCTTTAGGTCCCCGCCTTCACCGCAATGAAGAATTTCACTATGCTATGATCTCACAAGATTACCAACTCTACACATTCTCACAAGAACGACCGGACCCGCAAGTTCTCTCACTCGGTGGCGCAAATACCTACAATCTCGAATCCGCAAGCTCATTTGAGGTTGCACCTCTACAACACTTGAATACAAGAAATGGAGTGATCCCTCCTAGATCACCAAATAGCTCACAACACAATCTTATAGCAAGGTAAGGATTTGAGGCTTAGAGATTGAATGTGAGTGAAAAAACAAAGCTTGAAAATACTTGGATGTGAAATTTGGGTTCAAACTGAAATTCTTTGAAAATTTCACTAAAATGATTGGAAATATTAGAGAATATCTTTAGCAAAAGTTCTTAGGCTTTTCTACAGTCCTCTGGACCAAAAAATTGAGGCGTGTAAAAATCTTTAATTGATTGAAAAGTGAATTACAATGGATCAAAATCTAATTACAGAAGAAGGAAGAATAGTCGAATCTCTCCTTTGTTTAATGTCGGGTTCTTTGTGTAATAGTGGAAAGTGAATCTTGTTCTCTATTGATGAGCCGAACCGAACGCTTGATCTTCAGATCTTCTTGCTCTTATTGAAAGTATATTGGTAAAGTATAAAACCTTAATCAGTGACTAAAAATGTCAAAGAGATTACAAAACTTGGACTCAGTAAGTTTGTAAAGAGTCTTCTCTCTTATTCCTCTCTTGAACTATCTAAGCTATTGACTTTTTTCCCTTAGCTATTCATAGCTATTATAGGGATTTTTGGGGTATAAAAGCCTCCTTTCCATAATAGGGATTTATTCCCTATTACGTGGGGAGAACGTGGGTGTAATTTGACCCAGTAATTGTTTTCTGTACAGTAGAAATGCGAATCTTGCGTTAAACACAGATCTCACTTAAAATAGTGAAACGCGGGGTTCAAAAGCTCGCGTCTGTGTTGGAATACGGAGCTCACAGGCTTGCGTTGAAGTTGAAACACAAAAATTCTTAGGCTTGTGTTTATGTTGAAACGTGAAGCTGCGCTAGATTGCGTTTTAATGTTGAAACATGACCCTTTGGTCCGCGTATTGAAGATCATTACGATCATCGCGTTTGGCACAGAACGCGACTTTCATGTCGCGTTTGTTGAAGTGCGGCACCCGCGTTTGAGCTAAAATGAGACTCTCGCGTTGACGTGAGTCCCGAGACTGTAGATTTGTCTTCAGAAATTTTTAGACAGCCTACAAAATCCCTCTAAGTTGTCGAAACCCCATGGTTGATTGGAAAGGAATTCGAAATACTTTGGACTTCATATTGACTTGGCCTTTCGTGATTGGACTGGCCATCTTTTGAAATGACTGGAGCTTAATCATGTCTGGATTCTGATCTTCGTGAGTATACTATTGAACTGCTTGAAACCCCAAGAGAATATTATCGTAAGTATCTACAAACACAATCTAGAACTATCTGAACTCTGATTTGTTTTGTCAGTGTACTGTTGAATCGGGTAAGTCTTCAATTATTTTACCGGTGTACTGTTTAACTGATTGCAAAAGAAAAAAATACTCCTTGTATTGAGAGAGAATGCGGCTCTCATAAGATGCGCGACTATCGTGTTTTGTATCTTTGGACGCGACCTCATTGGTGAAGACGTGATCCTCATTTGATGAAGACACGACCACGGCTAATTGTTGTGTTTGAAATGTGATGGTCGTGTTGGATGGCCCTAGACGTGGACGTCATCTAAAATGTGAGCTTCCCCAAGTGACACGTGTTCAACTAAGAGTGAGTTCGAGATCTGCGTCGCATATCATGACCATTGAATGGCCTATAAAAGACCAAGGGTCTTTCAAGAGTCACTTCATTCTGACCATCTTTTTCCTCAGACTCGAATCTGAAATCAATAAAGCTTTCAAGTTTTCTAAGAACCCATTAAAAAGCAATCTTCTTCAAGATTTTAACATATAAATGCTCCAAAGGAACGCGTCCGGCTTCTTCGTTGAGCACAGCCGCTGCTTCAACCACAGTGGGTGATTTTTCTTCTATAGAGCCCCCCATCTCAGGTGAGAAAAATGGCTTCACCATTGTGGAACTCAAAGAGGTTGTCCCCTTAACTTCTTTAGAAGTTTAAACAATCAACACGAGTCCCATGAGACTCGGGTTTTGATTTATGAACACAACTCTCATGTTGATGAACAGAACACAGGTCTGATGAGATTTATGTTTTATTTTATCAACGTGACTCTTGTGTTTATGAACAGAACGCGAGTTTGATGAGTGATTATCAAAAAATAAAGATGAAGTTAAGAGTTAGAAGGATGTTATCTGATGAAGATGTGTCTCTATCTTTCACAATATATCAAGGGCTAAGCGGGTCAAATCCACAATGAGGAATACAATAGAAGCTTTTCGGTATTGCTTAAAACACTAAATTGGTGAAGTATTTTTTTTAAAAAAGAACTCTATGTCAAGTGTTATAAGTAGAAAAAGATGAAGATAGAGTTAGATTAAAAACTAAGTGTAACGCCCCGATCCTGGCGGATACGGAGACATTACTGCAACGTATATACGCAAGTCAGAAGTACCTTCACGTATATACGCTAAGCATCAGTACAGGCAAGAATCAGAGTACGGAAGCAAGTGGTGCATTATACATTCCAACATATGAGTACAATTACAAAGTTATCACCAGAGGTGATCCAATATTACATGAATATTACATCACTGATATGCGCAATTGCGAGATTACAAGCAGATGTACATGGATGAATAGTACAAAAGGGCACTCACGAGTTTACTAAAGGAAATCTCGAGAGGCACACAGGGGGCCTGGAAGATAAGACTCTGGACGGTCTGCTAGAGATCCACGCTACCGCTGCGCCACTCTGATCAGCAACATGGAGAATCCGCACGCTCCAAGCTCCATGACCTGGACATGAGGATCCAGGGGAGTCAGATGAAACTCCCCAGGCGAGTGGGATACAAAAGCCAAATGGCGAGCAAGGGTAAGTATATGTAAAGCGATAAATCAAATAAAGCCGAGGGCGAGCAAATCTGATTGTATGGTTTCAGATCACGGCTCCATAAGACTAGTACGTCGAAGGAATATCCAAACAAGGAAACCCTCATCAATATACCCTTATCTTATGTCACCATAATCTAAGCACATACAACCCGACTGTACTCCGGGCATGATAAGATAATGAGCAGGAGGCAGGTGGATACAAGGGATAAAGCAGGGCATGAGCAGTTAATATAATAATAATCATAAAACCGGAAATCCGAAGTAAAATCCAGTACAAGCAATATGGTAAGGCATATCACAGATTCATAGCCGTTTAAGTCGCAGGCTTCAGTATGCGTCCCATTCCACATACCTCTACTTACAACTTAAAGAGCCGGTTATTAGACACTTTATTATTACTCGTCTTACCCTGATATCTAGCTATGTGAACTAGCGTCCCAGCACACATAGATCCATATCCGAGTAAAGCAAGGTTGTTATTGGAAACCAGCGGGGGTATCAACGAACTATGTTTACAGTGGGTCCCGTGCATACCCGGGACCACGGCCCAGGATTGTTCTGTTGCTTGGTGACGGAACCCGCCGCAAGGCAAACAGAGGGACTTATGGATGCCCTTATCATGATGGTACCAGGAATGAGGGAGCCAGCACTCCCCTCGGTCGCCTGGAGGCCCACAGGTCAGACCGGAAGTTTTAGTTGCACAACATGCCTAAAACCATTGTAAACACGAACACATATTGATAGCCGCGAGTTTCCCCCGACCCGATGCAAGTTGTTCCTTTTATGATTTATTAGGTGATTATCAGATTCCGGGAATAAGCATGAACAAGTCAGGGATATCAGGAATACATGTCACTGTATATAATACAGGATAACATGTCACTGTACATAATATGTACAGGATAACAAGACAGGATTCAGGTCACTGCATGTAACGCAGGATAACAAGTACAGCATTCCCGTAAATGTGATAATCATAAGGTCAAGTATATCATGTCGGGTGTTAAGTGATGGCATGACAGGAGGATGATATTAGACAGGTAACCAGTCATGTCAAGAGATTGATAATAATCCGGTGGCACGTCATGTCATAACAAGGGGTCTTGCCAAGTAGTAGCATGTCAGGTGTTAGGTGATAACAAATCAGTTGTCAGGTGATATACATGTGTTAAAAGTAATATGAAAACGACAAGTAGTATAGACAGGTGTCAGGCATGAAGTAATGGCATGGGGTAGAATAGTAGTTAAGCACGACCAAGCGTAGCTGAGCAAGCTGGAAGTACAGACAGCAAACAGTATTTAACACTGGAGCGTCTGGCGAGGTTACCGGGACGACTCGACTGAAGTACGAGCGGTAAATCCGGCAGCAACTCGCCTAGACGAATCTAGTGGTAAAGTGCTGAACGCTGATCATGATAACCAGGCGGAGCTGAACAAGCTGGAGGCACAAGCAGCGAACAGAGCTTAGACACTAATGCGTTCTGCGAGGTTACCGGGATACTCGGACCAAGATACGAGTAGAAAATCCGGCAGCAACTCGCCTAAACAAATTTAGTGAATAAAGCACTGAGCGCTAAGCATGCTCACCAGGCGGAGCTGAGAAACCTGACGATCCCAATCACGCCTCTTCCGAGACAGTGAGGGACCGAGGCTGAACTGAGAGACCTGCCGGTCCCAATCACCTCTCTTTCGAGATAGTGAGTGACCGGAGGTTGAAGGGTCCAGAAGCCAAGTATGGTATAAGGCAGTACAATACATCACAGGCATGGTATATGGACAAGAAGGAAACTACCCTAGTACAAGCATTCGTCACAGAGCAATACATGTCCAGATATTGGCACTCGGCCATACACAAATACAGGGACTCAGCCCAATACAAAATACATGGAAACAGGGAATAAAATATATGTCGACCCGACGAAGCGGGGAAACCCAAATGGAGGCGAGAGCGAGGACACTCGCCTAAATCACCAGAAAGCCGAAAAGTCTGGAATCCATGGAACTCGCGCACGCGCCATAAAATAATATTTAAATGTGAGGAGAGAGAAAGTGAAGAGGAGAGAGAAAGAGTTAGAGAGAGAAACCTAGAGAGAGAAGGGACACAGGGAGACGCGGCTTGGAAAGTGAGACGCGGGGGTCGCGTCGCGGGATTAGCAAACGCAGGAATCACAGACGCGGGTTCGCGTCGCAAGAATAGCAGATGCGGGAATCACAGACGCGGGGATCGCGTCGCGGGAAGTACCAGACGCGGGATAGCAGACGCGGGATTCGCGTCGCATAGATGCCTCAAACGCGAGATCTGCATTCAAGTGCGGACGCGAGGGAAACGCGGACGCGGACGTGGGTTCTGCGTCGCGTCAATACAGAAACGCGCGGAGCGCGTTAAGGGATTGCCTAGACGCGGGTGAGATCCGCGTTAGGAAAGTCTTGGCGAGGAAAATCACTCGCCGACAAGATTCCTTGCTGCGCCCGACGAGGGAAGTTCGGCCCCAATCCAAAAGGAGGGGCCGGCCCTGAGTCTTGCCGACGAAGAAGAGCACGGCCCCAATCCAAAAGGAGTGGCCGGCCCTCGAGTCATTTCCAAATAGGGAAGACGAACAGGAAGAGGAACCAGGAGGAGAGAGAGAGACTCAGGAGAGAGAGTGAGAGGTCCAAGAGAGAGAGAGAGAGAAGGGATAACATGAGAGAGAGAGAGTTAACAGGGGAGAGAGAGAGAGGACCAATCAACAGGAGAGAGAGAGAGAGAGAAGGGATCCAGATCCAGGGAGACTGAAAGAGAGAGAAGGGGGTTGCCCAGGAGAGAGAAAGAGGGAGTCCAAGGGAGAGAGAGATCCAGGGGAGGGGACTGTTGCCCCTCCCGCTCAAGCACAGCGCCCCCCTTTGGGGGCGCTTGGCCTGGCCGCCGGCCAGGCGGCGGCGCCGGGCGGCGCTGGCCGCCGGCGGAGAAGGAGGGGGCAGTGCCCCCTCAAGAAAGAAGGGGGGCTGTGCCCCCCTGCAGCAAGGGAAGGAAGGAGAAGGGGGGCTGTTGCCCCCCTCTCAGGCTACGCACAGGGGGCCCAGGTGGGCCCCCTGGCCGCCCACGGCCGCCGGCACACCGCCGGCGGCGCCCAAGACCGGGGGTGGCTCCGGCCACCCCAAGGAGAGGAAGGGAGGGGGCGGCTGCCCCCTCCACACCAGCGCACAGGGGGGCCAGGTGGCCCCCCGGTCGCGCCCAGGGCCGCCGGCCTTGCGCCGGCGGCGGTCAGTCCCCGCCGGAGGTGTCGGTGAGGCCGGAGATGGTGGGTCCGAGACTGGGTCTGGGGGTAGGAAGAGAAGGAGAAAGAAATGGAAAAGGAAAGAAAGGAAAGAAAAGAAAAGAAAAGAAAAAGAGAGAGAGGGGAAGGAGGAGGTCGGAGATCGAGGTTCTCCTCGCCGGCGTCGAGGTGGTGGTCGGAGTTGGGTCGGCTGGGAGGTGGTAGGGTGCTGGTCGCCAGATGAAGAAGAAGAAGAAGAAGAGAAGGGAAAAAGAAAGGGAAGAAAAGAAGTGAAAGAAAAGAAAAGGAAAGAAAAGAAAAAGAGAAAGAAAAAGGGAGATTGATGGAGATGTGATGGGGGTGGTTGTGATGGGATGTGGCCCACGTGGAGGAGTGGGCTGCTGGGTTGGTGGGAGAAAAGAAAGGAAAGAAAAAGGAGAAAAGATAAGAAAATAATAATATTATAATATGGTCGCGAATATCGACTGTTCCAGAAAAATCCCCAAAAATACCCGGAGGTAGAAAACGTCATCCTGAGGAATAATATGAAATCGGTTTTCAGAAATAAATCCCGTTTTCAAATTAAAAATTCGGAAGTCAACCGCCGATACTGGCCGATACCGACTCCGGTGGAATTTCATAAATTCATAAAATCCTCAGAAAAGTATTTAGGTAGAAAATATGATTTTAAGAAATAATGTCTAAAGACACTTTTAGTAATTCTAATTAGTTTGTAAATTAAAAATCTGGGAATCGGTCAGCGGCACTGGCCGACACCGGTTTTGAAGATTTCCAATTTAATTGAGGAAAATTCCAGAAAATCATAGAAAATCTAGAATATTGGAAAATGATGTTTAAAACTGAAATCGGTCAAATCGGAATACCGGAATGCCCAAATCGAGCAATACTCTAGGATCGGGCCCTCGGTTCAGACTAGGGCTGACTCCGAGTCCACGAATCCAAATCCAAGACAAAACGTTTATGTAAATAATTCATAATACAAAACAAATACAAGAAGTAAATCGAAAAATACGATCGAAAAATCTGAATACGCAACTAAGTACGTATTCCGGGAGCGGGGTGTTACATTCCATCCACCTTACAGAAAATTGTGTCCTCGCAATTTCGATAAGGGGTAAAATGAACACAAAGGGGACAAGGGTGGAATTTATACCAATTAAGATATGAAACACTTTAGGTAGGGCTCTCAAGTTGACGAAACAGTAATCTTCTGCACTTCTGGCTGTATAAATCTTCGAACAATGCCGAATAATATTGACTGATAACACAGCTTTGCAATAGAATTCCCGCTGTACTGCATACTTAATGTCGCTCCAAGAATGAGCCAGAATACTGAAGATAAGAAACCCTGATAATACCGAGCACAATAAAGAAGACCAATAATTAAGAATTCCGAACACCAGGCATCGATCACTCTGGATGATACAACCGAGAATATAGAATACCCGAACTTCAAAGAGTTGGCCGAAGCGATCATGTCATAGCTTCATTTAGAACCAGCCACTACCTTTCTAGTCTAACCATATCTTAAGTTGGTATAAAGGCTTCAAAAAACCAAAACCGGGTAAAGATGGAAGGGATTAGAAATCAAAGGAAAGATGATCAAGAAAAATAGATAACTCTGTACTTGTAGTTGGAATGTATAACCAGGACTCATGCATTCCAGTTGCAAATTTCTTTACCATTAATTTGCCATCTGGACGTACTGAGGAGGTGAGAGCCTAAGCTCTGATACCAACATGTAACGCCCCGATCCTGGCGGATACGGAGACATTACTGCAACGTATATACGCAAGTCAGAAGTACCTTCACGTATATACGCTAAGCATCAGTACAGGCAAGAATCAGAGTACGGAAGCAAGTGGTGCATTATACATTCCAACATATGAGTACAATTACAAAGTTATCACCAGAGGTGATCCAATATTACATGAATATTACATCACTGATATGCGCAATTGCGAGATTACAAGCAGATGTACATGGATGAATAGTACAAAAGGGCACTCACGAGTTTACTAAAGGAAATCTCGAGAGGCACACAGGGGGCCTGGAAGATAAGACTCTGGACGGTCTGCTGGAGATCCACGCTACCGCTGCGCCACTCTGATCAGCAACATGGAGAATCCGCACGCTCCAAGCTCCATGACCTGGACATGAGGATCCAGGGGAGTCAGATGAAACTCCCCAGGCGAGTGGGATACAAAAGCCAAATGGCGAGCAAGGGTAAGTATATGTAAAGCGATAAATCAAATAAAGCCGAGGGCGAGCAAATCTGATTGTATGGTCTCAGATCACGCTCCATAAGACTAGTACGTCGAAGGAATAATCCAAACAAGGAAACCCTCATCTATATACCCTTATCTTATGTCACCATAATCTAAGCACATACAACCCGACTGTACTCCGGGCATGATAAGATAATGAGCAGGAGGCAGGTGGATACAAGGGATAAAGCAGGGCATGAGCAGTTAATATAATAATAATCATAAAACCAGAAATCCGAAGTAAAATCCAGTACAAGCAATATGGTAAGGCATATCACAGATTCATAGCCGTTTAAGTCGCAGGCTTCAGTATGCGTCCCATTCCACATACCTCTACTTACAACTTAAAGAGCCGGTTATTAGACACTTTATTATTACTCGTCTTACCCTGATATCTAGCTATGTGAACTAGCGTCCCAGCACACATAGATCCATATCCGAGTAAAGCAAGGTTGTTATTGGAAACCAGCGGGGGTATCAACGAGCTATGTTTACAGTGGGTCCCGTGCATACCCGGGACCACGGCCCAGGATTGTTCCGTTGCTTGGTGACGGAACCCGCCGCAAGGCAAACAGGAGGGACTTATGGATGCCCTTATCATGATGGTACCAGGAATGAGGGAGCCAGCACTCCCCTCGGTCGCCTGGAGGCCCACAGGTCAGACCGGAAGTTTTAGTTGCACAACATGCCTAAAACCATTGTAAACACGAACACATATTGATAGCCGCGAGTTTCCCCCGACCCGATGCAAGTTGTTCCTTTTATGATTTATTAGGTGATTATCAGATTCCGGAATAAGCATGAACAAGTCAGGGATATCAGGAATACATGTCACTGTATATAATACAGGATAACATGTCACTGTACATAATATGTACAAGATAACAAGACAGGATTCAGGTCACTGCATGTAACGCAGGATAACAAGTACAGCATTCCCGTAAATGTGATAATCATAAGGTCAAGTATATCATGTCGGGTGTTAAGTGATGGCATGACAGGAGGATGATATTAGACAGGTAACCAGTCATGTCAAGAGATTGATAATAATCCGGTGGCACGTCATGTCATAACAAGGGGTCTTGCCAAGTAGTAGCATGTCAGGTGTTAGGTGATAACAAATCAGTTGTCAGGTGATATACATGTGTTAAAAGTAATATGAAAACGACAAGTAGTATAGACAGGTGTCAGGCATGAAGTAATGGCATGGGGTAGAATAGTAGTTAAGCACGACCAAGCGTAGCTGAGCAAGCTGGAAGTACAGACAGCAAACAGTATTTAACACTGGAGCGTCTGGCGAGGTTACCGGGACGACTCGACTGAAGTACGAGCGGTAAATCCGGCAGCAACTCGCCTAGACGAATCTAGTGGTAAAGTGCTGAACGCTGATCATGATAACCAGGCGGAGCTGAACAAGCTGGAGGCACAAGCAGCGAACAGAGCTTAGACACTAATGCGTTCTGCGAGGTTACCGGGATACTCGGACCAAGATACGAGTAGAAAATCCGGCAGCAACTCGCCTAAACAAATTTAGTGAATAAAGCACTGAGCGCTAAGTATGCTCACCAGGCGGAGCTGAGAAACCTGACGATCCCAATCACGCCTCTTCCGAGACAGTGAGGGACCGGAGGCTGAACTGAGAGACCTGCCGGTCCCAATCACCTCTCTTTCGAGATAGTGAGTGACCGGAGGTTGAAGGGTCCAGAAGCCAAGTATGGTATAAGGCAGTACAATACATCACAGGCATGGTATATGGACAAGAAGGAACTACCCTAGTACAAGCATTCGTCACAGAGCAATACATGTCCAGATATTGGCACTCGGCCATACACAAATACAGGGACTCAGCCCAATACAAAATACATGGAAACAGGGAATAAAATATATGTCGACCCGACGAAGCGGGGAAACCCAAATGGAGGCGAGAGCGAGGACACTCGCCTAAATCACCAGAAAGCCGAAAAGTCTGGAATCCATGGAACTCGCGCACGCGCCATAAAATAATATTTAAATGTGAGGAGAGAGAAAGTGAAGAGGAGAGAGAAAGAGTTAGAGAGAGAAACCTAGAGAGAGAAAGGGACACAGGGAGACGCGGCTTGGAAAGTGAGACGCGGGGGTCGCAGACGCGGGGGTCGCGTCGCGGGATTAGCAAACGCAGGAATCACAGACGCGGGGTTCGCGTCGCAAGAATAGCAGATGCGGGAATCACAGACGCGGGGATCGCGTCGCGGGAAGTACCAGACGCGGGATAGCAGACGCGGGATTCGCGTCGCATAGATGCCTCAAACGCGAGATCTGCGTTCAAGTGCGGACGCGAGGGAAACGCGGACGCGGACGTGGGTTCTGCGTCGCGTCAATACAGAAACGCGCGGAGCGCGTTAAGGGATTGCCTAGACGCGGGGTGAGATCCGCGTTAGGAAAGTCTTGGCGAGGAAAATCACTCGCCGACAAGATTCCTTGCTGCGCCCGACGAAGGAAGTTCGGCCCCAATCCAAAAGGAGGGGCCGGCCCTGAGTCTTGCCGACGAAGAAGAGCACGGCCCCAATCCAAAAGGAGTGGCCGGCCCTCGAGTCATTTCCAAATAGGGAAGACGAACAGGAAGAGGAACCAGGAGGAGAGAGAGAGACTCAGGAGAGAGAGTGAGAGGTCCAAGAGAGAGAGAGAGAGAGAAGGGATAACATGAGAGAGAGAGAGTTAACAGGGGAGAGAGAGAGAGAGGACCAATCAACAGGAGAGAGAGAGAGAGAAGGGATCCAGATCCAGGGAGACTGAAAGAGAGAGAAGGGGGTTGCCCAGGAGAGAGAAAGAGGGAGTCCAAGGGAGAGAGAGAGATCCAGGGGAGGGGACTGTTGCCCCTCCCGCTCAAGCACAGCGCCCCCCTTTGGGGGCGCTTGGCCTGGCCGCCGGCCAGGCGGCGGCGCCGGGCGGCGCTGGCCGCCGGCGGAGAAGGAGGGGGCAGTGCCCCCTCAAGAAGAAGGGGGGCTGTGCCCCCCTGCAGCAAGGGAAGGAAGGAGAAGGGGGGCTGTTGCCCCCCTCTCAGGCTACGCACAGGGGGCCCAGGTGGGCCCCCTGGCCGCCCACGGCCGCCGGCACACCGCCGGCGGCGCCCAAGACCGGGGGTGGCTCCGGCCACCCCAAGGAGAGGAAGGGAGGGGGCGGCTGCCCCCTCCACACCAGCGCACAGGGGGGCCAGGTGGCCCCCGGTCGCGCCCAGGGCCGCCGGCCTTGCGCCGGCGGCGGTCAGTCCCCGCCGGAGGTGTCGGTGAGGCCGGAGATGGTGGGGCCGAGACTGGTCTGGGGGTAGGAAGAGAAAGGAGAAAGAAATGGAAAAGGAAAGAAAGGAAAGAAAAGAAAAGAAAAGAAAAAGAGAGAGAGGGGAAGGAGGAGGTCGGAGATCGAGGTTCTCCTCGCCGGCGTCGAGGTGGTGGCCGGAGTTGGGTCGGCTGGGAGGTGGTAGGGTGCTGGTCGCCAGATGAAGAAGAAGAAGAAGAAGAGAAGGGAAAAAGAAAGGAAGAAAAGAAGTGAAAGAAAAGAAAAGGAAAGAAAAGAAAAAGAGAAAGAAAAAGGGAGATTGATGGAGATGTGATGGGGGTGGTTGTGATGGGATGTGGCCCACGTGGAGGAGTGGGCTGCTGGGTTGGTGGGAGAAAAGAAAGGAAAGAAAAAGGAGAAAAGATAAGAAAATAATAATATTATAATATGGTCGCGAAATATCGACTGTTCCAGAAAAATCCCCAAAAATACCCGGAGGTAGAAAACGTCATCCTGAGGAATAATATGAAATCGGTTTTCAGAAATAAAATCCCATTTTCAAATTAAAAATCCGGAAGTCAACCGCCGATACTGGCCGATACCGACTCCGGTGGAATTTTCATAAATTCATAAAATCCTCAGAAAAAGTATTTAGGTAGAAAATATGATTTTAAGAAATAATGTCTAAAGACACTTTTAGTAATTCCAATTAGTTTGTAAATTAAAAATCCGGGAATCGGTCAGCGGCACTGGCCGACACCGGTTTGAAGATTTCCAATTTAATTGAGGAAAATTCCAGAAAATCATAGAAAATCTAGAATATTGGAAAATGATGTTTAAAACTGAAATCGGTCAAATCGGAATACCGGAATGCCCAAATCGAGCAATACTCTAGGATCGGGCCCTCGGTTCAGACTAGGGCTGACTCCGAGTCCACGAATCCAAATCCAAGACAAAACGTTTATGTAAATAATTCATAATACAAAACAAATACAAGAAGTAAATCGAAAAATACGATCGAAAAATCTGAATACGCAACTAAGTACGTATTCCGGGAGCGGGGTGTTACACTAAGATTTTGAAAATATTAAAAGTAAGGCTTACTAATCATCTATCACCACAAACTTACTAACCTATGCTAGGTTAAACTTTACTTTGAATCATAAAAACTATACCTTAGAGCTGCATTCAATTCAAGTAAGATACATAAAATGGAGAAACCTTATTTGAAATAATCACTAACCAAACCCTAACATTAAACTATCAAAGTTTTTCAAGTATAGAATAAGAAGAATAACCAGCATTAAACTATCAATGTTATCTAAGTATAAAATAAGAAAAACCATTGGAAAGTATTAGCAAATAATAGATTTAACTATTGACATGTGCCTTCGAGAGTATTAGCAATTTCTAGGGTTTAAGCATGCATAGGATCCAATTAGCTTATTCTAATATAGAACTAGAAGGAGTGATGAATAGAGATTAATAAGAAATGAAGAAGATTAACTACTCATAAGAGAATAAAAAAAAACATGGTAAAAGAGAAAGCAAGTAAAGAAGGCAAGCAAATAAAGAAAAATTAGAAAAAAAAATCTTGTTATTGATGTTGTCATCTTCAATTACAAGAGCCTCTTCCTTCTTTATAAAGCTTGAATTAGAACTAATCCTAAAAATTATAAAAAAAATTGGAAGAGAAACTAAAGAAAAATCTTAAGTTATGATCTCTGATGTGGAGATATATTTTTATGAGAGATTTCATCTTTTTAAATGCCTGAGAGCTAATCACAATAAGATACAAAATAGGAGTTTTAATTCAATTTCAATTCAATATGGGAATTCAATTCTAAACTGATTTACAACAAGTCGGCGTGTTGGTAGCTAAATATAACTTACCAGATGGCTGAATTGATGCAGTGATTAACATAAGAATTGTAGCCCTTTAAGTGTTCATTCTGTAGCATTTTGAATCATCAGATTTGAATATCTGTAGCGAAAGTTATAATCAAAATATTAAAAGGTATCCAGTCTAAATCCAAGTCTGAATTGATTTTGAACTCCATTTAATTCGAATTATCCTCCTTATCTCCAATTAGGATTAGCTTTATCTTATTCATCTTTTAAAAATATATCTTCTGATTTTGAATTTGAATTGTGAAGATGATGATTTATCCTTTCCTCCTCTTGATTTCAAATTGAAACTCAAATTTAAATAGGGTTAGGGATAAAATAGAAGCTTCCTTTATCCTTATCTTCCTATTGAAGTACACACCATAATCAAAAAGAGGGTTAAATAACAAAGTTAAATAAAAAATAATCAATGATAAATGTACAAATGTGATGATAATAACACAAAATTGAGTTGCAATCACCCCCCTACACCTATCTTTTGATTGTCCTTGAGCAAAACTAAAAAGAAAAACTAATCTAACTTAATTCACTTTCGTAGGAATCACGGTTGCACTTAGCACGTGCAACAAGCTGTTAAACATCTAGGCCATCCTGAGAGGATGAGTTTTTTCTCGTGAGCGTTTTCAGTGAATTATACCCACAAAATCTATAAAAGAAAAAAATAAAGTGCTAATATTTAAAAAAACTCATTTTTAAAATTGAAAAAATATTTGAAATATTTTTGTAAAAATCAACTAATCTATAAATTTTAGAATCACCAAATTATTCATTCCTATATTTAGTCTCTATTTGAAAATTTGTAATCAATTTAGGTAAGGATTCGAACTGAATTTCTCATTTAGTCTATTATTTGACCCTAAGTCAAATGTATCTTTGTGATCGTGAATTTTTGACTAAGATTCTTTAGCTCCAACTCTTATGCCTTTCTTTCTTTCTTTTTTCTGGAAAAGAAGATTTGAAGTATTATCACTTCGTTGCCCTTTAAGCACTTTTTTTAATATGTATAACTCATCTAATTTTCTTTTGTATAAGTATCAAGGCTTCTTGAGACCCTAATACCTAACTAATTGATTATTAGACATACTAATACGTATATTATATTTATATTTTTTTTCTAAACTTTTCTAATTACATTTCGCGTAAATACTAAGGCTTGTTTAGGTCAAAGCACCTAGCTAATCAATAATTAGATATTTCTATATTTCATATATATGTGTATGTGTGTGTGTGTGTGTGCGTGCGCGCGTGTGTGTGGTTTCTGCACCTCAGCCGCCAGCTGAGAGTGTTTCTCAGCCGGCATGACGTGGCGTTATATCAGCCGCATATCTAAGGAAAGTTTGAAAGTACACCTAGAGGGGGTGAATAGGTGTATGGCTAATCTAATGAACTAAATGCGGAAATTAAAACTTAATTGCAACAACATTTAATACAACCAACGAGTGTAGCCGAATTCCCGGTGAGGGGCTCTGGACTAACTCCTCTTGATTCCTCTGAATAAGAGTTGAAGCGCTATATGAAGCTCTCGTGGTTAAACACAAGTGAGGCACACACAAACAACACAAGCATATATATGATATGGAAATATGATGCAATGCTCAAAGTAATGGAGAGAGTAAGAGTCAATGGATCAATCGCTAACACACGTATATGTTTCGAGGTTCGAGCATACAGCTCTACGTTCCCGCCTTCACACAGAAGGATTTCCAATCCGCTAACTTGTCCACAGAGGACTCCCACACAGGGAATCTCCACTGAGGATTTGGGGCAATTACAATATGGAGTACACAACTCCTCTCTTGATTACAAACACAACCTCTCACTAGAGGCTAGGCACAAAGCTACACAAATCAATCTCACAAATGAGGGATAGGCATAAAGCCAATACAACCAATCAACCTCTCACTAGAGGGATAGGGCAAAAAGCTACCACTCCACAAATCAACCTCTACCCAAGAGGGATAGCACAAAGTAGGAGGGTTTACAACTTAGTGATCAAAAGACCAAAAACCAAATTCTTTTCCACAAAAACAAAGATCCTATAAAGAGGATAGAATGATATAGCTCAAGTGTGAAAAATCAAGATGTTGGAAAACAAATCACAAGGAAAAATACTTGGGAAAATAACTTAGTATTCGATAGAAATAAAGAACAAAGCAAATATCCTAAATCTATATTTTTCTTTAATTTTTCCAACTCTTGAAAACAAATTAATAATGATCTTTAAAACCAATAAACTCTTTTGAAAACTTGCTTTTAAAACACTAGAGAATAGGTGAATTTTTGTTCTTGAAATCTTATCCAAAACAGCCTACAAATGGGGTATATATAACCCCCAAAACAGATTTGCCCGTTGGCTGCTGACTAGGCCATAAATGGCCTTCCGGTCGACCGGTCGGTCGACCGGCTAACGGTGAAAATTTTGACCGTTGAGCCTTCCGATCGACCGGACCCTGAACCAGAGAGCAACGGCTCTCTGGTCGGTCAACCGCCTGGTCGACTGGGGCAACCCGAGAGTGGGTTGCCTTAAGTCGGTCGACTGGCCCAAGGGGCTGGCTGCGTGCACGTTCTTGTGCACGTCCGGTCGACCGCTCCGGTCGACCGGCTCCTGGTCCGGTTGACCGGTCGGTCGACCGCCAGGGCCTGGCGGGGGAAAATCAGGACTTGAAATTTTTGTTTTTAAATACAAAATAAATCCCATAAAATCTCTAAAAATTCACAAAAATAGTTTCAGTATAATACTTTGATATACAAACATGTGTGAAAAATTTCAACATATATTTCAAACTATTTGAACCATTTTTGTGACTTATAAATTTTACTGAAAACCAAAATCCGTATTTTTCAAAACTTGAATTTTTGAATTGAAAATACGTTTTGTCCAAAACTCATCCAAATACAAAAACATGATACTTAAACAACTTGAAGCATGTTGTATATGGATATAATCCAATATACATAAAAGATATATATATCAATGTTTTTGACAATAAAGTTCAAAAATATGTTTTGTTAAAATACAAAATTCCAAACTCATGAAATAGATTATCAAACTAAGTTTGTTTAAATAGTTGAAGCATAGATGTATATAGAACAAATCTAATATACATTAAATCATGTAAACTTGTTGATTCTATCTATTCATGAAAACTAAGATCGGTTAAACCAAAAACTGAAAACCAAAACATAAAACTTAAACAAGTGTGTGTATTGTGAACTTGAGCATATCACACTATCTAGTCTTTACAAATGGATCTAAAACATAATTTAAACTATGTACCGAAGTCTTCTTTTAGAGCGCCATCTCCAAGTCGACTCGATCTAAACCGTGATCCACTGAGCTTGACTCCAATGAGTGCTAGATATGAACTTTGACGCTCGGGCTCTTGAATCACCATGTGAAAGCTCCAAAATACTTTTGTTGAAGCTAATCACCTACTAATATCTTGGTTAAGTATCTGAAACTAAAAATCACAAGATTATTAGTAAACATAACTACATGAGTTAATCATCATCAAAATTAGAGTGGAAGGCCTCTGGGCCAACAAAGTTTAGGCTCTAGTAAGATAAAATATCCCGCTCAAAAAGACCATCATTCACTTTACCACTGCCAAATGACTAAAGTACCATCAATTTTACTTTTAACCAGGCGAAAACTATTCCTCCCAAAAAAATTACAGATCTGAAATTTGAGTTTTCAAATGAAAATCAGTTTCAGTAATCTTGAGTTCAAAATTTTTGAATCATCTACACTAAAATTTAAATTTATAAAAGAAGATCTGATTAAGATGACGAGCAAGAAAGCATCTACCGAAAAAGGTAAAAAAAGCATGAAACCCTAGATTATTGGTTGCCCTAGCAAAAATGTTATGGTTTTTTCAGAAAGTTTTTCAAAACTTTTGTATTTAAAGACATTTTTCACCTTTTTAATATCAATTCGCTTTAGATCTCTATCTCGACGCTAAAAAAATTTGATTTCGGTGTTTAATTTTCTAAAAGTTTAAAATTCAACAGAAAATTTCGATTAGAAATGAATTTTTATTAAAATTTTGAACTATCTAATTTCTATAAACATCTTAAAAAATTATTTTTTTAAAAGAATGCGACCATGGTCGCATTAACTTTCAAATTTTTTTTTTTGAAAGTCGTTTTAATCACAATTCAACTGCTTACTGCGACTTAAAACTGTTTTTTTAGCTTGTTTATTTTCATAAAACTACAATCGAAGTAGCAGTTTGTGAAAAGTAATTTTTGAATTTAGAAAAGTTTTTTAACAAGTTCCCAAATTTTGTACTATAAAGAACGCTGCGATCGCAGCCACATTATTTTTTAACATTATTTTCACTTTTTAAACTTATTTTATATTACACTGCGGCCTTAGTCACAGTATTGTTTAAATTTTTTTCCATTTTTGCGACAAGGGTCGTAGTCTTTTTTACTAAGTAAGCTTAATAGGATATTGCGACCGTGGTCTCGGTCTTATAAAACAGCGACCAAGGTCTCATAAGTTAAGTAATTAAGTTGATTAGAAGACTGCGACTTTAATCGCAGTCTTATGTAACAACAGCCCCTTTAAGAAATTTAGTTTCATAACATTACGATCTTGGTCGCAACCTTTTACAACTTATATTCATAGTTGCGTTAAGATCGCAGTCTTTTTATTAATTAAGTTATTTATAAATACTTGTTCACAACCTTCTTCATGATTTATTGCATTAACAACACGTACAATATTATAAGGATGCATTCCTACATCATCCAAATTAGCGATAATGATTCTGCTCATCTTTGATCGATGTGTCTGATAAGAGTAAAAGTGATGGACCTAATCCGGGCTTGATAAATCATGCGAATGCAAATCGGCAAATTTGGTGACCATTCAGAACCTTCTTTTTGGTAATAAGTGCAAACAAATATGTATCTCAGCAGGACACTGAACTCTAGTATCAATACGACGGTTGATGATAAGCCCTTCTTGTCATTTTAAAAAATACCTAGAGGGGGGTGAATAGGTGTTAGTGCTAATCTAATGCTCTTTTTAAGCAAGTAAAGATGAATGATGCAAGCGGTCACTCAAAACAAGAAATTGAAGCTGAATTTTCCGTGAAGGGCTCTAGAATTTCTCCTCTTTGATTCCTCTAGATTATGGTTGAGGTGCGTAATTGCTTTCTTGTTGAAATAAGTAAAGACCGAAAATGCAAATAGATGAAATGAGTGCAATGATAAAATACAAACAAGTAGTATCACAAGTAAGGAATGTAAAGCAATAAAGAGCAGAGAGGAAATCAATCGCAAATACAAGTAGTTTGTTTCGAGGTTCGAGTCACTGCTCTACGTCCCCGCCTTCACCACTATGAAGGATTTTCACTAAATCCACAAAGAGAATTTTCACAGAGGTACCTTTGCACGTAAGGGGATTATAATTGGTCTACACAAGACCAGAGTACCCAACTCCAACAAAGCTAACCTCTACACAAGAGGATCTTCAACACAATGGAATACAAGTTACTTGGTGATCAAAAGACCACAAACTTTCTCTTACAACTTCTTATAGAGTGGAGTATCATTTTTGGCTCAAGAAGTAAAGTGAGAGAAAAATTTCAGTAGAAAAGATTTAAAAGACTTGAAAACTAACTGAAAACTTTTGCAATTGAGAGAACTTTGAAAATGAAAATAAGAAAACTTTTCTTCTCTTTTGAAAACTTGAAACTTTGATATTTTTCTTGTAGAAAATCAAAGACCAATGACCAATGACCTCTATTTATAAGGAATGGATAAATACTATTCATAAGTGATACTAGGTCATTAGGGGTGAGTTGCACTTAGAAACAAAAAATAGCCGTTGAAATCACTAGAAAACAAAACAGATCCAAAATATAGCCGTTGGGGAATCTGAAAAGCTGCCGGTCGACTGCCCGGTCGACTGGCAAGCCACTTGACAAAAGAACCGTTGGCTCCGGTCGACCGCCCGGTCGACCGCCGGCTATAATAAAAACGAAATATTGAGCTGCCGGTTGACCGGCTGGTAGACCGGCAAAACCCGAGAGTTAGAGTGATGCAGTCGGTCGACCAGTCGGTTGACCGCAGGGTCTGTCGGTCGACCGGCCCGGTCGATCGCAGACGTGCACAGACATGCACGCCCACGGCCATAAGGCCCGGTCGACCGGATGGTCGACAGATCTGGCCTGAAATAGTACCGGTCGACCGGTCCGGTCGACTGTAAAGGCCTGAAACAGGATATAAAGAGGATTTTGATCTTCGAAATATTTTTGAAATATTTTTAATGGTTTGAGGTTTATGTAGCATGCTATAGAAGATGAAATACATGTTTTAAACTTGATATAAAAATTTGAAACATTTTGAAACATGTATATTAATCAAACATGCACCAAAACCAACATACCAATAACTTGTATTTTAAAAAGTGTATTTTGTGTGTGTCTTCTTGAGCACTACTATCATATCCTTACTCTGTAACATACTAATTCTTACAATGGTTCTAGGAGACTACAAGATCTTCAATTTGGGCTTTTCCATATGTATCGCTAAATAACTTGAATTTTTGATCCCGTATTTGAGTCAACTTGAGTCAACATCACCTTCCTTTAGGGAAGATAACATCTTGAATCCTTAGAACCCTGAACCAATCTTAAACACTTAAACATGATTAGTACAAATAACTATATATGCTTTATAATCATCAAAACTCTAAAACCGGGTGATTGTAACCTTGGGCCAATAATCTCTCTCTTTTTGATGATGACAAAACATATGAGTTATTTAGCAAAAAATGGAAAAAGGAGCTTGAAAGCTCCCCCTCAAATCATGCTATATATCAAGAATATGAACTTTACAAATTCAGCAAGAAAAAGTAATAAAAATGACATGAGAAAGAAATAATAACTCAAAAGTATTTCTCCCCCCTTTGTCATGCATCAAAAAGGGTCAAATACAATAAACATTTTGGAAGAGTAGTAATAAAAAAAGCTTTTGAATCCATAACACAAATATTTAATTCACCACAAATAAAGAAAAATCGATTATAATCTAGTGGTTTAGTAAAAATATCAGCAAGTTGAAAATCGATGAAAACATAATTAATTTCAATATCACCTTTCTCATAATGATCTCTAAGAAAGTTATATCGAATGTCAATATTCTTTGTCTTACTATGTTGATTTGCATTTTTAGTCATATGAATAGTACTAGTATTATCACAAAATATATTAGTATGGCCATAATGCAAATCATAGTAAAGGAGAGTGTGTTTCATCCAAAGGACTTGTGCACAACAAGCCCCGGCCACAACATACTCCGCCTCGGCGTTGAGAGGGCTATAGAATTTTGCTTCTTAGAAGATCATGAAACAAGACAATTTTCAAGAAACTGACATGTTCCACTAGTACTCTTCCTATTCACTCTACAACCCTCATAGTCGGCATCTGAAAAACACATCATGAAAAATTGTCCGGTCTTCGAATTCCACAAACTCATTCCAATGGTGCCCTTAAGGTATCTAATTATGCGTTTTACCGCAATCAAATGGGACTCTTTAGGACACGATTGAAATCGAACACAAAGACACACACTAAACATAATGTCCGGCCTACTAGCCGTTAAATATAACAAACTACCAATCATGCTACGGTAGAGTTTAATATCTATATTTATACCTTGCTCATCCTTGTCAAGTTTTGTTGTGGTAGCCATGGGAGTTTTGCTCGTCTTAGCCCCTTCAAGCCCAAATTTCTTGATAAGTTCCCTCGTGTACTTGGCTTGATTGATAAAAATTCCATCCTTCCTTTGCTTGATTTGGAGACCAAGGAAGTAGTTAAGCTCGCCCATCATAGACATCTCAAATTCCTCCTTCATGCAGATTCAAAATCTTTGCAAAGTTTTTCATTAGTAGAACCAAATATAATATCATCAACATATATTTGAATAATAAGTATATCATTTTCAACATGTTTGTTTGGTAAACAAAGTATTATCTATTGTTCCTTTAGTAAAACCATTTGAAATAAGAAATGAAGAAAGTCTTTCATACCAAGCCCTAGGGGCTTATTTTAAACCCTAAAGAGCTTTGTCTAGTTTGAAAATAAAATTCAGATGTGTAGGATCAACAAACCTGGGGGGTTTTCAACATACACTTCTTCTTCAATAAATTCATTTAAGAAGGCTCTTTTTACATCCATTTGAAAAAGTTTAAAATCTTTAAAAGAACCAAACGCAAGTGTTATCTGTATGGCTTCACGTCGTGTTACGGGTGCAAAGTTTCCTCAAAATCGATACCTTCGACTTGAGTGTAACCTTGGGCCACTAACCTAGCTTTATTCCTAACAACATTGCCCGACTCATCCAACTTGTTCCTAAAATTTCATTTAGTACCAATTGTTAATCTATCATGGGGTCTAGGAATAAGATGCCAAACTTGGTTGCGCTTGAATTGATTGAGCTCCTCTTGCATAGCAAACAACCAATATGAGTCGCCTTCAGCTTTGAGGATGTTCTTTGGTTCAAAATGAGAAATAAATGCATAGCGCCCAAAAAGATCATGAAGTTTAGAACGAGTAGTTACCCCTTTTGATACATTACCTATAATAAGATCCTTGGGATAATGTGGAGTGAATCTCCAATCTTTTGGAAGTGGTTGTGATGGCTCCACTTCAACTTCTTGAACTTCACTTTCCCCATCAACCTTGGGCTTGTCTTCTTGTGTAGGTGAGTCCTTCAAAGTTATCCTTTCTATGTCTTCACCTAAGAAATCTATTTCTACAACATTCTCAACAAAAACATTAGATTCCTCAAACTTTACATGTATAGATTCTTCAATAGTCAATGAAGATTTATTGAAGACTCTATAGACTTTACTTGTGTTAGGGTATCCTACAAATATAGCTTCATAGGATTTAGCATCAAATTTACCTAGATTATCTTTAGTATTTAAACAAAACATTTACAACAAAAAACTTTAAAATATGAAACATTTGATTTTCTTGAATAGTAAATCTCAAATGATATTTTAGAAGTGTTTTTGCATAAGAAAATCCTATTTGATATGTAACAAGATGTGTTTACGGTCTCGGCCCATAGGTATTGAGGGAGACCGTATTCATTTATCATTGTTCTACTCATTTCTTGTAACGTTCAATTTTTCCTCTCAACAACTCTATTTTGTTGTGGAGTTCTAGGACAAGATAGTTCATGCTTAATTTCATGTTCTTTGCAGAAAGTGATAAAGGGTTGGTTATTGAATTCACCACCTATATCACTTCTTATTCATAAAATAGAAGAATCTTTTTCCTTTTCAACTCTTTTCCTAAAAGTTTGAATATGTGAAAGGCTTGATTTTTATGTTCTAAAAAGAAAACCCAAGTAAAATGAGAAAAATCATCAACTAAAACGAAAGCAAAACGATTCCTACTTAGACTTTTGGCTTTAGTAAGACCAAACAAATCCATATGGATCAACTCCAAGGGTCGTGATGTCATGATATCCTTGATGGATTTGAAAGAGGAGTTAGTTTGTTTCCTAAGTTGGCACGCATCGCAAATGCGGTCTTTTTCAAATTTCAAGTAAGAAATACCTTTCACTGTTTCCTTGTTGTTTAATCTAGATAGATGGTCAAAAGAAATATGGCCTAATCTCCTATGCCATAACCAAGAGTCATCATTGAAGGCATTCAAACAAGTAGCATTGCATTGCATATTAGACATGTCAATTATGTATACATTGTTTTCACGAAATCCGAAAAATATACATGCATTAGTTTGTCTATCAATTACACTACAAGCTAAGTCATCAAAAATCACATTAAAATCTTTATCACAAAGTTGACTAACACTCAAAAGATTATGCTTGAGGTCATCAACTAAAGCAACATTTTTTATTATAGGAGATGTACCAAGTTTAATGTTACCTATACCGATGATTTTTCCTTTGGCGTCATCTCTGAAGGTGACGGTGCCACCTTCATGGTATCTTGATAGGGTTTCAAAGTTGTTGATGTCTCAAGTTATGTACCTTGAGCAACCACTATCAAAAAACCACAGCTCCCTACGTCTTTGAGCTTTGGAGTGTACCTACATCATGTAACAAATTCGTTGAATTTGGTACCCAAATTTTCTTGGGCCCTTGAATGTTAGCATTACGAACCCAAACATGATTATGAGATGTATTTATCCTATCATAGCAAAATTTAACCAAATGACCCTTTCGGCCACAATATGTGCATGAATAAATTTTACTATATATGAATGCATGATGAACATATTTTGGATGTTTAGCATGATGTGAGTGTGAATGTTGTGATTTCTGAACATGGGTGTGTGTAGCATGTGATTGATTCTTTAGGATATGTTTCTTAGGAAACATAGCCTCTAGTCTAGATTTATCAAATTCATATTTATTTTTAAAACTTCTCCTAATAAGTCAACTTTCTTCTTTAGCATGGAAATCTCATCTTTATCAATTTGTGAAAATTTACCTTTGCAAGAAATTTTATAAGTATCAAAATCCTTTTGAGTAGAAGTGAGTGTTGAAAATAATTCATCTTTTTCTTTTGTGAGAGTGAAAATTTTGTGGTTAAGTGTTTCATTTTTCTTTTTCATTTTTAAATATTTCTTTTTGAGAAAATCATAATTTTGAGAGAGTTCTTCAAAAGCTTCTCCTAATTCATCTATAGATAATTCACAATCTTTAATAGATGATTCGGGGGTTATCTTGCTTGTACTTTCATTTGCCATGAAACACATGTGGGCGGTGTCGATTTCGTTGTCGGATTCAGTCTCCGAATCCCAAGTAGCCTTTAAAGTTTTTTTCTTATATGGCTTCTTGGAGGTGAAGGTTTGCCCTTGTTTTCCGGACACTCCGCAACAATGTGTCTCGGCTTCTGACAATTAAAGCAAATGATTTTCTTCTCTTCTTTACCTTGCCATTTCCTTCTATTTTGAAATTTAGCCTTGTTGTACATTCTCCGAACGTTCCTCACTAGAAGAGAAAGATCTTCATCATTCTCTTCTTCATCATCTTCGTCGGAGTAGGTGGAAGAGATTTTGAAAGCGATTGCTTTCTTCTTTGGAGGAGCCATCTCTTCTCTTGCTTTTCGTTCCATCTCATGGGTCTTGAGGTTCCCAATGAGACTGATGAGCTCCATTTCCTCCTTGTCATTGAGCTCCTTCAAAGTTGTAGCTTTGACTTTCCAAGATGGAGGGAGTGCACGGATGATCTTCCTCACTTTTTAGTTGTTGTCAATGCCGTCACCTAAAGAAGAAAGACCGTTAGTTATCTTTGTAAATTTTATAACCATATCATCTATGGATTCATTTTCTTGCATGGAAAAGTTCTCATATTGAGAACATAGAAGATCAATTTTGGCCCTCTTTACTTGTGATGTTCCCTCATGAGTGACTAGAAGGTGAGTCTAAATCTTTATGCGGATTTGCAGTGAATGACTCTAGTAATGCATCATCATTAAGAGCTTGAAGTAAGGCATAGTGTGCTCTAGCATTAGTGTCAAACTCTTTCGTGACAACGTCGGACCAAGTGTCCTCATTACCAAGGGGTGCGCTAAAAGGTTTAGCCACCGCCTTTGCAACTCGGCTCCCTAAGGATTGCAAAAATATGGTCATCTTAACCTTCCATATGGGAAAGTTAAGGCCATTAAACTTGGGTAGGGTCTTAATACCTTCGGCCATATTTACTAAAGTGTATGAGGATGAAATATGAAAAGAGTGATTAGCAATATAGGATCTCTCTAAGGATGTTAAGCCAAGAACCTAGAGACCAAAGCTCTGATACCAATTGAAAAACACCTAGAGGGAGTGAATAGGTGTTAGTGCTAATCTAATGATCTTTTTAAGTAAGTAAAGATAAATGATGCAAGCGGTCACTCAAAATAAGAAATTGAAGTCGAATTTCCCGTGAAGGGCTCTACAATTTCTCCTCTTTGATTCCTCTAGATTATGAGTTGAGGTGCATAATTGCTTTCTTATTGAAATGAGTAAAGACCAAAAATGCAAGTAGATGAAATGAGTGCAATGATGAAATACAAACAAGTAGTATCACAAGTAAGGAATGTAAAGCAATAAAGAGCAAAGAGGAAATCAATCGCAAACACAAGTAATTTGTTTCGAGGTTCGAGCCACTGCTCTACGCTCCCGCCTTCACCGCTATGAAGGATTTCTACTAAATCCACAAAGGAAATTTTCACACAGGAACTTTTATACCCAAGGGGATTAGAATTGGTCTACACAAGACCGGAGTGCCCAACTCCAACAAAGATAACCTCTACACAAGAGGATCCTCAACACAATGGAATACAAGTCACTTGGTGATCAAAAGATCACAAACTCTCTCTTACAATTTCTTATAGAGTAGAGTATGATTTTTGGCTCAAGAAGTAAAGTGGGAGAAAAATTTCAGTAGAAAAGATTTAAAAGACTTGGAAACTAACTAAAAACTTTTACAATTGAGAACTTTGAAAATGAAAGTAAGGAAACTTTTCTTCTCTTTTGAAAACCTGAAACTTGGATATTTTTCTTGTAGAAAACCAAAGACCAATGGCCTCTATTTATAGGGAATGGATAAATACCATTCATAAGTGATACTACATCATTAGGGGTGAGTTAAGCCACTTAGAAACAAAAAATAGCATTTGGAATCGCTAGAAAACAAAAAAGATCCAAAATATAGCCGTTGGGGCAATCTGGACAGCTGCCGGTCGACTGGCCGGTCAACTAGCAAGCCATTTGGCAAAAGAGTCGTTGGCTCTGGTTGACCGCTGGCTATAATAGAAACGAAATATTGAACTGCCGGTCGACCGGTCCGGTAGACCGGCAAAACCTGAGAGTTAGGGTGATGCAGTCGGTCGACCGGGTGATGCAGTCGGTCGACCTGTCGGTCGACTGTAGGGTCTGTCGGTCGACTAGCCCGGTCGACCGGCAGACGTGCACAGACGTGCACGCCCATGGCCATAAGGCCCGGTCAACCGAACGGTCGACCGATCTGGCCTGAAATAGTACCAGTCGACCGGTCCGGTCGACTGTAAAGGCCTGAAACAGGATATAAAGAGGATTTTGATCTTTGAAATATTTTTGAAATATTTTTAAATGGTTTGAGGTTTATGTAGCATGCTATAGAAGATGAAATACATGTTTTAAACTTGATATAAAAATTTGAAACATTTTGAAACATGTATATTAATCAAACATGCACCAAAACCAATATACCAAAAACTTGTATTTTAAAAAGTGAATTTTTATGTGTGTCTTCTTGAGCATTACTATCATATCCTTACTCTTTAATATACTAATTCTTACAATGGTTCTAGGAGACTATAAGATCTTCAATTTGGGCTTTTTCATATGCATCGCTGAATAACTTGAATTCTTGATCTCGTATTTGAGTCAATTTGAGTCAACACCACCTTCCTTTAGGGAAGAAAACATATTGAATCCTTAGAACCCTAAACCAATCTTAAACACTTAAACATGATTAGTACAAATAACTATATATGTTTTGTAATCATCAAAACTCTAAAACCGAGTGATTGTAACCTTGGGCCAACACTTTTGTCACCCAACTTTTTCACACCCTTCTTATTGCAACAATATTTCTACAAATAACTTCATATAGAGGCCTTCGTGATTTATTTATTCTTTTTTTCTCATGTCAAAATCGATGTTCCTTGCATAAGCATAATAGTATGTTTCATCATCTGTTGCAAATTTCTATCCTAAAAAAAAATCTGATATTTCACCATGCAAATTCATTTCCTATAAAAAATGTTATATTAAAATAAAAATAATTGAGAAAAGTAACATAAATATAATAATTAAAGACTGCGACCTTAGTCGCACTACAAAAATAATTTGAGGAATGTAGTCGCACTATTGTAGATATTTATAATATTACGAAAAGTATTTTATTAAATACTAGAGCAGTCCTTAAATAATTAATGGCTATAAGATAAATAAAAAAATTAATATATTAAAGTACTACGACTAAGTTCGCACACCTAATGTAATTATAGACTGCGACCAAGGTTGCAGTTTTCTGCGACCTTAATCACATCCTTTAGGATGTTTATAATATTATGAAAGTGTTTTATTAAACACTGCGACTATTGCTGCAATCCTTAAATAATTAATGACTATAAGATAGACAGAAACTTTAATATATTAAAGAACGACAACTAAGGTCGCACACTTAATGTAATTATAGACTGGGACTAAGGTGACAGTTTAAAAAAACTTTGAAATTATTTATCAAAAACAACAACCTTAGTCGTATCTTTTAGTATAAAATGTTTAGTAGGTCGCAGTCTCATCTTGGGCACCCAACAATGTTTTCCATTACAACTATGATGAAGAATAACATAAATAAAAACAGAAAAAACTAACCTCTTGATCCGCATCCAAAGATCTCCTTTCTGTTAGATTTGCTATATTCTATGATGAAAATGAACTTGATGATAACTGATTCATATTCAGATGGGGAGAAAGAGGGAGGGGTCGATGACAAGATAGGATGGCAGGAGACGAATTATGGTTGGGGCTTGACATTAAAATAGACAGACCAAGAGAAATCTGATAAAAATCTCAATGGAGATTTAGGTTTGCAAACTCAAAATCATTATCTGATCCCGCTTTTGTTAGAAGACATTCTCTGCGAATTCGAAACCCAGATCTGACAGCGCGTGAAGACACATAGAGAGATAGAAATAGAATAAAAGAGAGAAAATATAATAATAAAGAATATAAAATTAACCTCATCCCAGAAAAATTATCTTTTTGAACAATAGGGGATTTTAGTAATTTTACTTATTTCCAAAAGTAGGGTCGCCATGAAGATTACCAAAGTCCGTGGCATAAATTGTGCCCCGTCACCGCCGGCTGAGAGACACTCTCAGTTATCGGCTGATATATATTTTTCTGTTTATATATATTTATTTATTTCAAAGGCACATGAGTCTTTGTTTTGAATCCTAAGTGTATAAGTGTATGAAAAATGCATATTTCATCAAGGTAAAAAAAAATCAAGACTAAATTACTTTTCTAATTTTTTCTCATAATCCTAAGGATCAAACAAATAATCTTATTTTGACTATGTATTAAGAGATCCTAATTATGGTTTTCCTATTCCTTAAATTAACTTAATTTCTTATAAAAATAGTCACTTGTTTTCTTTCTCAAAAAGTTTTTAAAAGAAAAAAATTGTTAATAAAAACCTATGTTAGTATGTTAGTGAACCCCCCTCCCCCCCCACACCTATCTCATGCATTGTCCTCAATGTATGAATGAAATGCAAGAATGCATGAAAAAGAAGAAGGGAAGGCTAAATGTTACCTTAAGGTGGTAGTTCTGATGGTGGTCGGATTGGGCCAAGCGTTGCACCCAATCTAAATAACCTAGAGTTTCCAAGAACCCACCATTGATAACCTTTTTCTTAGTTACAATTTTATTATCCCTATTATGACTAGGAGCATGGAAAATCCTAACATGAAAATCATCTTCGTTATTTGACCAATCTTAGAATATCATCTCGGAGTCATAATTGTATGCACCTAAATCTAGTATGCACCTAAATCCAACAGTGGAATGTGTTTTGAAGGAATGGTTGATTTGGGCTCAAGAGTTATGGGTTCAGAAACCAATACTAACTCGGGAAAATTAAGTTTAAGTTCAAGAATCAGATTCGGTTCAAGAGTTTGGTCCAAATTAAAGAATTGATGTTCACATTCATTTTCCAACAATGGAATGTGAGTCTGTGACTATCCAAAATAAGCGGTTCATGTTCAAAATTTATAGGGACAGAAATCAGTGTTGGCTCGAGAATTGGATCTAAATCAGGTGAAGATATCAAAGTTAACATAGATTCAAAAAGTGAAACTGAATCACAACTTTGGGAATCAGTGTTACATTCATCTTCAAGTTCAATTTCATTTAAATAAAAACTTGCCATTTGTTAATGGGATGGTATTGGCCAAGTTCAAATTTTTGTGATGAAATTGAATCTTGGTCAAAATCTTCAAGATACCATTATTCTGGGTTTTCATCAATATGATTAGAAGTGTCGAGAATAGTCAAAGATTGAGTAGGGAGAGTTTCCTCATTCCCACACATGCTTTCCAATCGACTAAGTCTTACCTCTATCATATTGAATGGATCACTTTGTACTTGAATCATGAACTCCATACTCTTTTCTAAGGTGGTATGTTCTTCTTGTTATGATGGGGCTTGATAACTAGAGTAAGAATCTTGAGTTTGGTATGTTCTTCTTGCTCGTGCGTCTTCTAGCTTTTTAATTCGTCGCTCGAACTCTTCTAAAATTTGTTCTTCTGTTGGTTATTCGGAAAAATAAGTATATGAAGATGATTGTTGGAAAGGTGGTTTACAATTTGGCTCGGAGGTGTTGTATCCCCATTGACTCGGTGAATAGTAGAGATGATTATTCCAATTTTGTCCATAAACTTGAGATTGGGGCATAGTTGATTCAGATAAGACTTACCCACAAACTTGGTTGGTTAAAACGTTGTTAGTTAAGGTTATGCCATACTGGAATGGTATAACCCAAGTTGAAAGAGGTTGGAGCAAAATATGGTTATTATTAAAAATAGAAAAATTGTGATTATAATCCATGTTACTCAAGAATTGCCAAAACAAATAAATAAGCAAACAAAAAAAAGAAAAAAATGTAGCCTAAGTTCGGGTAGATTATAGACCTAGACGACTCCTAACTGGCTAGACTGTCCACGAGAGGTATATTGCAGAATCTAACCACAAGTTAATCGACCAAGTAGGTGGCAAGATTGTGGGATGTATCTGCACAAGAGTGACATGCCTAATTAAACCAAGCCACTAACCATCGAGGTTTCGCCTCTCAATCCTCTACCCTAGTCATCGATTTGGCAAGAGTTAAATTCTAATACCTTTCTCCTTAGGTCAACCTCCTATTAAGTCCGAGGGTTCCTAGGGCCAGCTTCTACTCAGATTTTAATTAGGATTGGTTAGTGAGTGAGGAGATGATTTATGGGCTAAGGGAGGGTCATGACTTTCCCGCCTTATCTTTTTTATGGGAATTGTCATTAATTTATTTTCGTGCAAGTGTGCAAGGATACAGATAAGTCACACTTAAAGCAATTATAAATCACCCAAAAGTGTTTCTTATTCTAAATGCAATGCAAATGTACCTTATCTCCAGCACTCTACAACAACAATTTAATATAAACAGAATTAAACAAATGCCCTAGGATGCAACGTCTAATCGAGTTTTAAAATTTCAATCACAAGTTACTATTATTATTAGAAACAGTGTACAGATGAGTTACAGTTAAATCCAACAGCTGCAAAAAATACGTACTTGAATTCAATGACTACAGAAGAAAATAAAAACCCTAAGTCACTAAGATTGCTGCGTTTGCACGGGTTTCCTTAACCCTCTGGTGTTCTGCCTTTTAGGACAGTGTCTCTGAAGTACTCTAGATCCTCTGTAGATGCCAACTTCCTGTAACTATTCCTGTGCACACAAACAGAGAAGAATTAAGTTAGAAAACAACGTATATTGTTCCCTCCTGGTAACGATGCTAAAATGTGATTGCCAAAAAATAGAGATAAAATTAAGAGTCAGAAGGATGTTATTTGGATGAATGAGTGTCTCTGTCTTTCGCAATATATCCCCAATAGTAAGGGCTACAAGGGTCGAATTCACAGGGAGGAATGCGATAGAAACTTTTTGATATCACTTAAAACACTAAATTGGTAAAGTATTCTTCTAGAAAAAGAACTCTACGTTAAGTGTTAGAAGTAGAAAAAAGATGAAGATAGAGTTGGATTAATAACTAGAGTTTTGAAAATATTAAGGAGCAAGACTTACTAATCATCTACCACCACTAACTTACTAACCTATGCTAGAGTAAATTTCACTTTGAATCGTACAAATTATACCTTAGAGTTGCATTTAATTCAAGTAAGATACATAAGATGGAGAAACCCTATTTGAAATAATCACTAACCAAAATCTAACATTAAACTATCAAAGTTTCTCAAGTATAGAATAAAAAGAATAACCAACATTAAACTATCAAGGCGGTCAAGTATAGAATAAGAAAAACCATTGTAGCAAATAATAGATTTAACTATCATCATGCGCCTTCCAGAATATTTGCTATTTTTAGCATTTAAGCATGCATAGGATCCAATCGGCTTATTCTAACATAGAATTAGAAGTAATGATGGGTAGAGATTAATAAGCTATGAAGAAGATTGCTACTCATAAGAAAATCTAAAAAAATAATAATAAAAGAGAAAGCAAGTAAAGAAAGTAAGTAAATAAAGAGAAATTGAAAAGAAAAACCTTATTATTGATGCTGTCATCTTCAATTATAAGATCCTCCTCCTTTTTTACAAAGTTTGAACTAGAACCAAATCCTAAAAATTACAAAAGAAATTTAAAAAAAAACTAAAGAATAATCCTAAGTTATGATCTCTGATGTGGAGATACTTTTTTTTATAGAGATTTCAGCTCTTTAAATAGGTCTCAAAGCTAATTACAATAAGATACAAAGTAAGAATTTTAATTCAATCTCAATTCAATATGGGGATTCAATTCTAAACTGATCTGCAGCAAGTCAGCGTGTTGGTTGCCAAATATGACTTATCAGACGGCTGAAATGGACATAGTGATCAATATAAAAATTATAGACCTTTAAGTGCTTTTTCTGTAGCATCTTGAATATTTAGATTTTAATATATGTAAAGAAAGTTATGATCAAAATATTAAGATATTTTTAGTTTAAATCCGAGTCTGAATTGATTTTGAACTCCATTTAATTTGAATTATCCTCTTTATCTCCAATTAGGATTAGTTTTATCCCATCCATCTTCTAGAAATATATCTTTTGATTTTGAATTTGAATTGTGAAGAAGATGATTTATCCTTTCCTCCTCTTGATTTCAAATTGATTTAAATTGAAAGCTAAATTTAGATAGGATTAGGGATAAAATAGAAGCTTCATCTATTCTTATCTTCCCATTAAGTAACTATGTACCATAATAAAAAAGAGGGTTAAATAACAAAGTTAAATAAAAAATAATCAAGGATAAAAGTGCAAATATGATGATAATAATGCAAATTTGAGATGCAATCACACCCCACACCTATCTTTTGATCGTCATCAGTAAAACTAAAAAAGAAAAACTAATTTAACCTACCTCACTTTTGTAGGAATCACGATTGCACTTAGCACGTGCAACAAGACGTTAAACCTCCATGTTGCCCCTAAAGCACGAGCTTTGTCTCGTGAGGGTTTTCATTGAATTACACTAATAAAATCAATAAAAAAAAATAAAGTGTTAGTATTTTCGAAAACTTATTTTTAAAATTGAAAAAATATTTGAAATATTTTTGTAAAAATCAAGTAATCTATAAATCTTGGGATCACCAAATTATTCATTCCTATACTTATTCTCTATTTGAAAATTTGTAATCAATTTAGGTAAGAATTCAAGCTGAATTTCTCATTTAGTCTATTATTTTATGCTAAGTCATATACATCTTTGTGAACGTGAATTTTTGACTAAGATTCTTCAACTCCAACTCTTATGCTTTTTATTTTAGAAAGAAGATTTGAAGTATTATCACTTCGTTGTCCTTTAAGCACTTTTTTTCAATATGTATAACTCATCTAATTTTTTTGTGTAAGTATCAAGTCTTTTTGAGGCCCTAATACCTATCTAATTGATTATTAGATGTGCTAATATAATATTATTTATATTTTTTCAAAATTGCCTAATTACCTTTTGTGTAAATACTAAAGCTTGCTTAGGCCAAAGCACCTAGCTAATCAATAATTAGATTTATTTATTTTTCATATACATATATACATATATAAATATATATATGGAAAATAAACAAATCTAATAATTGATTAAATAGGCTTGCTTAGGCGAAAACACCTAGCTAATCAACAATTAGATTTGTTTATCTTCCATACACACACACACACACACACATATGTATGTATGTGTGTGTGTGTGTGTGTGTGTGTGTGTGTGTATAAAGGCACACGCGCGCGCGCACATATATACAGAAAAATTTATATCAGCCTACAGCTTAGAGTGTCTCTCAGCCGATGGTGATGTGGCGTAACATGTGTCACAGAACTGGGTAATCTTTATAAGGTCCCCGCTTTTAAAAATAAATAAAATTACTAAAAGACCCTGCTGGGTAATCTTTTATATACATGTATCAGATCTTTCTCGTCCTGCATTTTTAATGCCAAGCCCCAATCATAATTCATATCTAGCAACCCTATCTCCACCCACTTTTCTCTCCAACTGAATATAAATCAGGTCCCTTCAAGTGCAACTTCATCAATGAACGAAAAAAATTTGAATACTTCTTTATTAATTTATATATGCATATATTATGGTTTTCAGGAATGCGACTAGGCTCTCAGTGGTCAATATAATAACTTCTCAATTGTTTTAAAAGCGGCTTTAGTCACAGTCTACAATTATATTAGGATTGTATCATGTGAAACTCATAAACATGCCATTTTTTATGCTTAATTGATATACAAATAAATTTGTTTTTGTAAAAATTTATGATATGATCTGTAAGAATTTTACTGATTGTGACCATAATCGCAGTTTACTTATTCGCATGCCACTTATAACAATCAAAATTATGTTATATGTGGTGTGCGAATAAAGTCTGCAGTTATGGTCGCAGTGCTTGACGATAGCATGTTGTGGATGAGTTTTTTGATGGTTAAAAGTAAAAATGGTGAATAAAACTGCGATTATAGTTGTAGTTTACTTATGATTTTATATATTTGTTCTTTAATGTGGTTGTTGTCTCTTTTTCAGGCACGAGAAGAACTCTGTATTTGTGTTACACACTGCTACCGTAGTCGCAGTTTTTTAATTTGCGATATACAGTGAAATATAATGATTTCAGAAGATTGCGATCATGATCGTAATATCAACTGTCGATTTAGTTAACTTTGGAGTGCGACCATGGTCACAATTTTTAATTTGATTGAATGTACGGCGATCAAACTATTTTATCAGGACCGCGACCATGGTCGCATTTTAAAAAATAATATAGTTAATTATGGACTGCGATCATAGTCACAGTTTTTTACTTGAGAGTAATTACTAACTAAGTACTGCGATCATGGTCAAAGTTGAGATACAAAACTAATAATTTTTCATTTATAATCACAGTGTGCGACCATAGTTAACTTCTTAATAAAAAATTTACATTGTTCTTCGTATGATAATAATATTTGCGGGCAATATATTAAATCCGCGATGATAGTAACAGTATTTATAAAGCCACTCAAAGTCCTGTGATCACTATGAATTAAAATGCATGAAAGAAACATACTTTACATGTATATTAAAAAAATGAAAGATCATTTTTAGATAAAAGTAAAATTTATTTATAGCATTATATGGTTAGAAAGAGACCTTACAAAAAAAGAGCATTAAAAGCTCTTAAAAGAAGACAAAAATAAGGTGAATATTAGAAAACCAAAAAAATCCTAGTTCTCGTCGTCATCACCATAAGAAGCAGACTCGTCGTCTTCATTTTTCTCATCTTCCTCTTCATTATTTCTTTCAACATCTTCTCCCTCGTCGACTGACTCACTGTCCTCTTCACTTTTTTTCTCTTTTTGAGGGTACTTTGGTTCATTGATAAACTCCTAGAATGGATAATCTGTATCAAGCTCTTCTTCTGATCTGTGTCGAGAAGAACCTTCAGAGGATATGCTTAAAGAATGCGCGCCTTCAGCATCAGAGAACATGCTTTCAACAAGCATATTTTTGTTAAGTGGCAGGGGAATAAGTTTCTCACTAGGCGCCATGAAAACTTATTTGTTGACACTCTAAAAAGACAAGATTCTTAACTGGCCTGAACAATGTCTTACTTGTTGACATCTACAAAAGACAAGCGGCAGACAAGCTGATGACCAGTTCTTCACCCATCTCAAAGGGGACGAATCAGCAACTTAGATTCTACTGATCCAGCAAAGCAGATAGTAAGCCAAGAAAAGCTCGTGAGAAGGCCCAGGCAAGTCCAGAGACACTAAGTTAGCACACTTAGTCTCGCACGAGCCACGAGATAAAGTCTCACATAAGATGCCAAAGGTGCTTAGCATCGCAAAAAGCTCCTTCACAGTCTCGCTGTGAGATAACTTACAATTTCGCATAGAAATGCTTAGTTAACTCTGTAGAGAGTTTGCTTCGCTTGAAGCACCCATACAGCTACGCAAAAGGGTAATTGATAAGGTAACTTTACCACGGAGTTATCCAGCTCCGCTGAAGAGCTTTCTTCTAACTTCGCCAGATGCTCCTTCTAGCTCCGCTGTGAGCTCGACGCGGCAGCTCCGCTGCGGGTCTTCTATGGTCACCTTTGACCAATTAAATCTCCAGATGAGATCAAATTTAGATGAAATCAAATCTAATTGAGATCAGATTTGGCAGTTGCTTGCCATAATCTTTTGACTCTCCTAAGGAGATCAGAAGAAATCTTTCAGTTATTTGGAAAGAATCAAGGGCGCATCCCTCATTTAGCAGAGCGGATCAAGAGATCAGCACTACTTGCTATTTCTAGCTTCGCAAAAGCTATCTCTAGCCTCGCGACAAAGCTACTTTCCAGATTAAAACAAATTGACTCAATCTATTTTAAGATTTTCAAGGGACAATTATACCCCTACTCTCTCTATAAATATCGTACCAGAGGTGTACAGAGGACGGACCGAGGCCCCCTCGAAGAGAGAAAAAAAAGACAGAGACCTACTCTCTTGCTTCCAAGCATTCAGAGAATTACTTCTCTAATTAGGGTGCTAATACCTTAAGATCTTCCTCCCTTTCAAGGAATCTCCGGAACCAGGCGAGAAGGAATTCCCAAGCGGAGGCAGCTCGAGAAGTAAAAAGAAGGCTCTACCGACCTTCTATTCTATGATTCTCCAAACCAGGCGAGAAGGGAATCCCATCAGGAAGCAGTCCGATTGTCTGATTGATCGCATCATCAAAGGGATAAAGTGATCACACGCCGATCAAATTCTTACCGGCATACTTTCCCAGAAATCTCAGAGGAGATCTACCTGTAATCCTCTTCCTGCAAAGAATTACTTGTAATTTCGCTCCTCGACACTTTTTTGTAAAGTTTTCCCCTTTGCAAAATCAGTGGAAAACAAGATG
Source organism: Agave tequilana (assembly GCA_038442645.1). NCBI lineage: Eukaryota > Viridiplantae > Streptophyta > Magnoliopsida > Asparagales > Asparagaceae > Agave > Agave tequilana. The sequence goes on along the minus strand of JAVJIF010015061.1, from coordinate 7,284 downwards.
GAGACTCCACTGGGGACTGCATTCTCCACTGTTGAGAATCAAGTGTCCCAATGCGACGAACAAACCTTCAGGTCTACTACTGAGTACAAGGAAGTCTGCGCAGGCAGAACCCCTTTGGCTAATTCTTCGAAGCAAGTCTCTGTCGAGACAGATAAGGCTCTCTTTAAGCCTACTACGGTCTTCTAGCGCAACAAGGAGGGTCAGGATCTTGAGCCTATTACCTTTGAAAACCTGGTCATTCATTTCGACCAAGGAAAATTTAAAGAGCTCCTCTCTGAAGGTGGTTCAATGCTTGACGCATGGAAGCATAGGAAGGTCTCAGTGACCAAGGTTTCAGAGCAGAAACTGGCCCTAGATGGGCAAGCGCCTCGCGTGAGGCTAACCAGGTTCCTTGCGAATCTAAATCTCCTCTTCTAAAGCAGATGTGGAGGACAAAGCAGAAAGCTCTCTATGAAGCTTCAGGCGTAGCTACGCCACAGGCTCGCCTATCATGCGAAGACAAAGGCAAAAGGCCTGCTTGCTTCGCTGAGGCCATTAGCCGCGAGCTAGAACGGCAACTATACCTTCGCCTACTCTAAGAACTGCAACACCTCGCGCCAACCACGTTCTTCCGAGCGAAGTTGCTGATGACATGACAAACACAATGCATGTACCTCGGGGTAGCGCGGAGTTCCTAGCCGCCATACTGGAACTAAAGCACCTAGCAGTGCTAATCACCTTCGCAGTAAGGAAACAGACAAAGCACCATAGTGTGCTCCGCTCCCCAGTTCATCAAGCACTAAGCTCGCTCTTCGCAGCGGAGCTAAGGGATCGTCCCTAAGTGTTGGCAGCGGTGCTTATGCAGCTTCAGCACCCAAGGACATTCCCAAAGTTCTTAGTTGCAAAGCTAGAGCTAAAGCACTATCTAGTGCTAACTATCTTCATAAAGTAGCAGATAAAGCACTACATCGTGCTTCGTCTCCCAGCTCCTCAAGCGCTAAGCTCGCTCTTCGCAGCGGAGCTAAAGGATTGTCCCCAAGTGTTGATAGCGGGCTTATTCAGCTTCAACACCCAAGGGCATTGCCAAAGTTCTTAGCCATGCAGTTATGAAAGGAACAGGGCATCTTCCTATGCGCAATCCAACAGAGCCTCTGCGCTACACCGTTTAAGCCCGGCTGGGGTCTAACTTGCGAGAATTCTTGATAAACAAACAGAAATCGGAATCTTTTCGGACTTCTCTCTCCTATTGTCAACAAGTGGGATGTCAATGGTGACCGTCCACTCAGTCCATTGCTGATAGGTAGTAAAAAATGCATATTTATCACTACATTTACTATCACATTTTCATATTTATTCCTACAATTATGCACTATTACTAATGTTTTATTATTTAATGTGTGCAGGCCTTGAGTAATAATTAAATAAAGAATAAAGCCTAAATAAAGCCCAGAAGCCCAAAAAGCCCAAGTGCAAGCCCAAGTGCAAAAGTTGCAATTATCATGCGCAAAATTTGCAATTACTAAAAGAAGAGGAAAGGGATAGACTTCTATCCAAGCCTAAATGTTTGCAGGACAAGGATAAAGATAAAAGGAGAAGAGTGCAAGGATCACAAAATCGTTTTAAAAGATTTGGAAGATTTGGATTTAGGGTAACTTGCTTCCCAAGTTATCCCAAATTTTCAAAATAAAGAGTCGGTAGGCCAGATCTAAAAGGATAGACCCAGATGGACGGACCAGAGGAGGCCACGCACGAAAGCATGTGGCCAGAAGCCACACTTTGGCCGCGGAAACGCGGCCAAAGCCGCGTTTCCGCGGCTCCCTGGATGAGTTTGACGTTCAGATTTTTTGGGAGAGTCGTACCGGGACTCTACTGCTTCCATCTCCTATAAATACCCCTGCAGAGCAACAGAGAAGGGCGAACAGTCGAGTACAGAATTGAGCTTAGGTTTTTCTTTAGATTCTCTCTAATTTGTAGATTGTAACTTAGGTTGTTTTAGTTTTCTTTTATGTAATTTTTATTTTTTTATGTAACTGAGAGGAGAGACGAGTTTCATGGAGGAAGGAGATCAAGCTTGTACTGAGGTGACATCGGTGTAAGTCTTTTCTTCCATTGTTATGAGAATCAAATCGAAGTTCTGTTTCTTCTTTATTCTTGTTTTATTTTTGTTTCCCTCTTTGTGTTGGTTGATCCAAGTAAAACCAATAGCCTCGAAGTTTCCTTCTCCTTGCAAGTGCCGTTGATGGTTTATGAAGATGAACATCCATTTCCATGGTAGTATAGCTTGCCCTTTTATTTCATAGTGTAAATCAGGAATGGAGAAGATCTTATATTCCATGCTTCGCTCGCCTTCAAAGAAAGGTACATCGTTGATACGGTCCAAAGGTAAGTATTTTTTTAGTTTTTAGTTTTCTTTCTTTTATTTCTTTAGTTTAGATTACCAACACCACATTATTCCCAATCTCTTTTACTCTTTTTTCATTATAAATATCATTGTGAATATCATTGTAAATATCATTATAAAAAAAAGAGAGAACTTACTAAACAAGCTTCCATCGATAGTCCCTCCCTGTGGATCACGACCCGCATAGCCACTTGCTATAGCGGTAGAATTGAGCACCCTGCACTATTGTTTTAAAAATTCTGAAATTATGTATTTTGTGTGCAGGTAAAATTTCAATCAAATTTTGGCGCCGTTGCCGGGGAGGGACAGTAAGTATTCTCTAAAAAAAAAACTAATTATTTATTATTCTTTTGTTTGCAGGATCAGAGAACAGGAAAACTAACAACAGCAAAGGACATATAGCAACTCTGTGCCTCTGCCTCGAAGGCAGAGCAGCAGAGCCAACTACAGAGCCGCGTTTGCGCGGCCTGAGTAGTGAACTGCTCACTCAGTTTTCTGCAGGTTGCTGCAAATTGAAAGATTTGTTTACTGCTCTGTTAACTTTTCTCTGTGATCACCCTACACACTGCTAATTAATTAACAGTAACCTATTTGTTGAAAAATAAAAAAAATTAGACTCTTGCATATAGGCACGTGTCTATTTAATTTTTTGAATTTCTGTTGAAGAGTACTGGAGACAAGGTACGTTCGCATTGCATATAGACCAGGAAGCACCCTTGGCTGATTTATTGCTTTTGAGTGAATATTGGTTTATTGCTTTACACGTGCACTAAATTGACTTAAGGGCTTGTCCTATAAATAAGATAAGGTGGGGATTTCATCACCCTTCCTTGGCCCACATACAATCTCCTCACTCACTAACCCAAGCCTAACTAAAAATGAGTAGACGTTGGCCCTAGGGACATCTCAGACTCAATTAGGAGATTATCCTAAGGGGGAACGGTGTTGGAATTTGACTCCTGCCAAATCAGTGTCTAGGAAGGGGATTGAGGGCCGAAAGCCCGAAGATTGGTGGTTATTTAATTAAGGAACGTCTTTGACGGAAAACCTCCCACCAATCTTGCCTTGACCTGGCTGATTAACTTGCGGTCAAAGTCTGCATTATACCTCCCGTGGACAGTCTAACCAGTTAGGAGTCGTCTAGGTCATAGGTCTACCCTAACTTAGGTTAGAATTTTTTTTGTTTGTTTGTGTTTGTATTGTGTGATATGGCCTATAACAACAATGTTTTCAATTTTAATCCATATTGCACACCAACCTCTTTTTTGGATATTACCAACCCGGCACATCCTAACTTTAACCAACCTAGTGTGCCGGAATGGTCTTATCCGAATGAATATAAGCCATGCCCCCCATCTTATGACCATAATTTCTATAACAATTTCAACTCTTCACAGAGTCCATGGGTTTCGCTTCCCCGAGTCCAATCTTCAACCAACTTGTCCTCCTTATCCACCTTGTCCATAATATTTCCAAGATTCATACTCAGATCCACCAGTTCAAAATAGAAAACCATATATCTTGAAAATGATGAGTATGCATGAGTCCAAGCAACAATCACCATCAATCTTGGACATGATGATGCGTGAGTCCAAGCAACAATCACAGCATCTGATCGACTCACAATTTCATCACGATTGTCCCAACAACACTTCATCTTTTCAAGTCCTATCACAACAAAATGATGAACCTATCGACTATGAAAAGATGCTTGAAGTCATGACTCAGGCTAGAATCGCTCGTGATCATGAAATAGATATGATGGTTCAAACTTTACGTTCTCACCGTTCGGCTATTTCTGATGTCGCTAACCATTCTCTTAGAGCCGAAGAGTCACGTTGCTTTGAAAACAAGATTCTATTTCAGTACAATCATTTGAACTTGCCCAAACTCCAAAATTTGAAAATGACATTGACAGTTGGCAAGTTATTCATTTCCTGGAATAGAACTTGAGAATGACTATGATCCTGACCTCAACTTGGTTATTAATTCTACTTCCTGATTCAATAATGACTCCGGTGTCTTCACCTAATTTCAATCTTTTTCCCGAGTCAACATTGAATCCTGTGCCTATTCATCATGAAGTTGAATCACCATTTTTGATGATCATATTGAACTTGACCAATTTTATAATTTTGAAAGTCCATGGATAAATTGGCAAGTTCTCATTTTTATGACATTGAACTCAATAAGAAATGTGACCTAGATTCTCAAATCTGTGATCAAGTTCAAATTCTCGAATCAATATTGACTCCTATTTTGTTACCCGACTTAGGTAATATTTTAGAGTCAGTTTTGATTCCCACACCTATCATTCCTGAACTTGAATCACCAATATTAAGTCACATTCCATTGTGGAAAAATAATTGTGGATTAGAGTTTCAACTTCTTGATTTGGACCCACTTCTTGAACCAAGCTCGACTCCTGAACCCTTACTTGATTTAAGTTACTTTCCTGAGTCGGTATTCGTTCCCGTACTTCTGACGTCCAAGTCAATCATACCATCTTTTCACACTACATTTTGGGACAAGGCGGTTGACACAATTGACTCTGAAAATAATTATGAAATTAGGAAATTTGATGGGGTGGAATTTTTAAAAAATGTTCATACATACATCATTTTAGTGGGTTATACAAGAGAGATTTCTTGTGGTTCCTCCGAATTTCACAAAAAGTAGATTGGGCCGCATTCCGTGGACCAATTAGACCACCACCGGAACACCACCTTGAGGTAACATCTGCCTTCCCTTTCTTTTTTTCATGCATATATGCATTCATTCATACATTGAGGACAATGCATGAGATAAGTGAGGGGGAGGGTTTACTAACATACTAACATAGGTAGATATTAAAAAAAAGAAGGAAAAAAAAGGGGGACAATACTTTGACTTATCTTTTGAAAGAAATCTAAGTTAGTCTTAAGAATTAGGAAAATCATGATTAGGATTTCTAAAAACTTGGTCAAAATAAATAAATTGTTGAATTTTTAGGTATAGGAGGAAAAATTGAATAAGTAATTAGTCTTGATTTTTACCTTAATGAAATGTGCATACCTAATACATTTACATATCTAGGATTCTAAGACAAAGACTCTTGTGCCCTACAAAAAATAAAAAAAATTAAAAAAAAGGGAAATTCACTGATTAAGCTGGATACATGTGCCTCAAGAAGCATAAGTATTCACGCCTAAAGGTGATTTTATAAATAAAGTCCTTAGTTTTGTGGCCAGTTCACTCGAATCCTTAAGTCCGTGGGGTATTTTCTCACCCGGTGCCCTAAAACCGACCGGTTTGGGAGCCACCGACTTTAAGTTCGCTACATGGGTGGATTAGAAAGCCTAAGAAAACTAAAAAAATTACTTATGTACTAACACATCTAATAGTCAATTAGTTAGGTATGAGGGCCTCAAGAAGCCTTTATGCTTACACGAAAGAAAATTAGATGAGTTATACATATTTAAAAAAAGAAAAAAAAATAATAATAATAATAAAGAGGCATAAGAGTCCAAGTTAAGGAATTCCTAGTAAAGATTCACAAGGATGCATATGACTTTTTGGTAACGAAAAAGACTATACAAAAATTAAGTTTTGATCCTTACCTAAAAAGGATAACAATTTACTATATAAAGACTAAGTTTAAGAATGAATATAAATGATAATCCTAAAACTTATAGATTACTTAGTCTCTTCAAACATATTTCAAATATTTCCTTTTTTATGGATTTTGTGGGTGTAATCCGCTGAAAACCCTCACGAGACAACACTCGTCCTCTAGGGTAACCTAGGGGTTTAACGGCTTGTTGCACGTGCTAAGTGCAACCGTGATGCCTACGAAAATGAGTTAGGATAGATTAGTTTTCTTTTCTTATTATTTTTGATTTTTACTCGAGGACGAGCAAAAAGATAAGTGTGGGCGTGTGATAGGTAGTAAAAATGCATATTTATCACTACATTTACTATCACATTTTCATATTTATTCCTACAATTATGCACTATTGCTAATGTTTTATTATTTAATGTGTGCAGGCCTTGAGTAATTAATTAAATAAAGAATAAAGCCTAAATAAAGCCCAGAAGCCCCAAAAAGCCCACGTGCAAGCCCAAGTGCAAAAGTTGCAATTATCATGTGCAAAATTTGCAATTACTAAAAGAAGAGGAAAGGGATAGACTTCTATCCAACTCTAAATGCTTGCAGGACAAGGATAAAGATAAAAGGAGAAGAGTGCAAGGATTACAAAATCGTTTTAAAAGATTTGGAAGATTGGATTTAGGGTAACTTGCTTCCAAGTTATCCCGAATTTTCAAAATAAAGAGTCAGTAGGACAGATCTAAAAGGATAGACCCAGATGGACGGACCAGAGGAGGCCACGCGCGAAAGCGCGTGGCCAGAAGCCACACTTTGGCCACGGAAACGCGGCCAAATCCGCGTTTCTGCGGCTCCTTGGATGAGTTTGACGTTCAGATTTTTTGGGAGAGTCGTACCGGGACTCTACTTCTTCCATCTCCTATAAATACCCCTGCAGAGCAACAAGAAGGGCGAACAGTCGAGTACAGAAACGAGCTTAGGGTTTTTTTAGATTCTCTCTAATTTATAGATTGTAACTTAGGTTTGTTTTAGTTTTCTTGTATGTAATTTTATTTTTTTATGTAACTGAGAGGAGAGACGAGTTTCATGGAGGAAGGAGATCAAGCTTGAACTGAAGTGACATCGGTGTAAGTCTTTTCTTCCATTGTTATAAGAATCAAATTGAAGTTCTGTTTCTTCTTTATCTTGTTTTGTTTTTGTTCCCTCTTTTGTGTTGGTTGATCCAAGTAAAACCAATAGCCTCGAAGTTTCCTTCTCCTTGCAAGTGTCGTTGATGGTTTATGAAGATGAACATCCATTTCCATGGTAGTATAGCTTG